>JAJOOO010026693.1:0-38499 GCA_029582685.1 Solanum piurae
TTAATGTGACAAAACAATTAGGTTAATATTTCTATTTAGATATTTATACTTTTATTTGAAAAAAACTTAATAAATATTATAAAGATAATTTTATTTGTAGATTTGATTAACAAGTAGTAACATTAACATCATGTAATATTGTTTTGTTGATATTTATGATAATATTTTTAAATTATAATTTATAATTTATTTTAATAATTATAAAAAAATATAATTTTAAAAAAAATGGGCTGGCCCGGCAAGCCTGTAGCCCACATACTTATGGGCTGAGCTGACTGTTTTCTGGCCCACACCAAAAATGGGCTAGCCCGGCCTGACCCGTAAAATATCAAAGCTTGTATGGGTTAGCCCGGATGGGGTGGGCTAGCCCATATTGACAGCTCTAACGGAAATCATGTCAACAGTTCTCAAGTATATAAATAAAATAAGTTAAATTATGTATTGTACAAGTATATAAATAAAATAAGTTAAAAAAGTTTTTAAACAAACAAAGCTTCAAACGATTCAAGCTCTTCAATGGAAGCAATCTTTTCTCTTGTTCCTTCCAATTGTTGCTTCAGCATTAACAGTTGATTCAAATTTTGATGTTGTTCAACATCTATACCCTCCACCCAACGACGGAGACCATTGCTCTTCGGGTTCGATAATGATTTCGACCCCGATAATCCGCCATAAACAACATCATCTGAATCGGAATCAGAACTAAAATTAGGAGAATTTATCTCTGAAGTTAATAATTCCATACATCTAGTACTAGAAAAATGTCTTTGTATAGCGGAATTAACGTCTCCACAAGTATAAGGCCTTCCGGTTGGTGAAAAAACAACCGAGAACCCGTCATGGATTCAAGTTCTTTAGCTTTTTTGAAAAGCCCTTTCCGTCTTTTTGAGAATGTGACCATTCTAGAAGTTTCCTTTATAATTTTCTCGATCTCTATTTTCTTCTTCCCTGTGCCCATTCTCCTAAATTTCCTCTGGGGTGTTTTTTTTTCTTCTTCTTCAAGTTGCTTTGAGATTTAGAATTTGGGGTAAATATATTTTATATTTATAGGAGAGATTGAAAATTAGATACCTTTTAGGAAGGGATTTCTAAAGCTATGAGAATTGGTAGTTTCCTATTGAAATTATTTCTTTTTTCCATAAGGGATTTTAGTAAGGGTATAGATGTACTGTACACAAAATCATGTCAACAGTTGAATGTTGTAACGATCAAATATTTTAATAGCATTTCTTTACAGGCTTTATATGGAAACTGTACAATCCGTTCCCTATCCCGTGTTGAGAGAGAAATAGTACATACATTTTTTGCTGGATATCTTCAGCGAAAAATTATTGCTTGGTAGGTAACAAGCAGAACCAAGTTAGGCATACAGATATTTCCTGAAATGCAATTTGGAAAACACAATGAAGTCTGCTTTAACTCTTCCTTCACCTACGAAAAATAAATAAATAGATCAGCAACCTGCTTCACCCCAAAAATTAGTGTATTGATCCAACACAAATTTCAATAGAATATGACCAATTATCTAATTAATTTTTGAACTCCATGGTATGGTATGATGATAATTGATAGTACCAGACAAAGCTTCAACACCATTAACTTTGGGAAATCAGAACTACAGTATCACACTATAGCTAATTTTTGAGTTAAAAAATCAACTTTCGATGGCCCGTTTAGGTGCTGATGGGGAAAAAGTTGGTCCAGCAGGCCAGTTTAGGTGTCTCATCCCTTCCCCTTTAATGGTCCTGGGCCGGGCCGATAAAGATGGTCCAATCTGATTTGAAGACTTATGGAAAAATTACTTGGATGAGTGTCTTTTAAAAAATAATTACGAATTTTAGCGATATTTATTATTTATTATCATTTTTAACAATACATAACAATATGTATTAAAAGTGAATTATTTATGCAATATATATGTATTATAACTGTTTTTTAAAATATATAATGTTTTTTTGGTAAGAAGTTGACACACTGTATTAAAATGTGTATTATCCATCAATAAAACTTGTATTATATGTGAATAATAACTTGTTCTTTGTAATATGTATCAAAACTGTATTATAAATATATTAAAAGTGATTAAGTGAAAAAAATTCATATTTTTTTTATTATAGTATATTTATGTAAGTTTCCATTTTCTTTGATAAGATCCTAGTTTAACCATAAAAACTTACTTACTAGCTAATTTTACACGTAATGGCTATAAATTATTACAAATGCTATTTTAATTCTATGATCATTTTATTTCAAAGTCTCTGGCTACCAAGACTTAGGTATATGAGAAGAAATTGTTTGGGAACGTTAATTAATTATACCAACCTTTTAAGATTATCACCCTCCTTCCATCAAGCAACAACAAAATCGTTCGATTCACCTAAAAATGAGCAATATACCCAAATCTTGTGCATTTTGAAAGAAGTGAAGACACTATTTAGCAAAATAGGAGAAAAATTCGAAGTTCAAGTTCCCTAAACTTCAACCAAATAAATGAAGCAAAACAGTCATTCTATGGATTCAAATGATCTGATGAAGAGGAATTACAAACAACTTAAACTTTCAACAGGGAAATCACAAGAATGTGAAGAAACGAGACCAATGATCACACGCAAAATTTTCACATACTCAAAGTGTAGCCATTCACATAATGTTTTTGCTTGGCCAACACATCTCGACCACTCTATAATTTTGAACAAATTGAAACAAAATTCAAGGCATCATGCATGCAATGTAGTGCCAAAAGGACTGGTTGATAATTTACGGACCAAAGTCCTAAAAGCAACAAGAAAAACAGAGTTACTGATTATGACTCCAAACATTCATCAGAAAGAGAAGTACCTGGAATGGCACACAATAACACAGCAGCATTCTGTCAATGAGACAAAAATGTGTAGAAAGATTAATCTGATTTCATTCATCAACCAAAACTGTGAGTCAAAGCGAGACCCTAAAACATGAAATTAGGAAGTAGTACTTATGTGGACATGTGTAATCTGGATGGTCAATGAACCAATATCATATGAGGAGTAAAGTTGGTTTCCAGAGTTCTTATAGGCCTTCCCTGATTATTCTAGCCATCTTTAGCACAAGGTTAAAACAACGCATGGCCCTTCGAAGAACTATTTCACACATGACTTGAGTAAACAGGAAGCTGTCTGAAAATACTGAATTGTCTCTCCATCTTATTTCTGTGCTGCCACTTGCTAGACAAAAGTATAGGTGGACATCTTTCATGTGCAATACAGAATAGGTAAGCAATTAAATATCAAAAATATACACGATTGTATGTTCAAAACATTACAATGCCCATAACAAGGAAAAATGGAACTGGACGGAGAAGGCCTTAACTCGAAAATGAAGGAAAGAAAACATACATGACACTACCTCAGACTACAAGTCCCATTACGGTAGCCGCACTTCTTGAAACGAAAATACCAAGACTATGACTGCATAACCTTATTTTGTTCAACACATGTAGGTGCCTTGAATGTTTGACACTTCCACATTGGCCTCTCAAGCGGAAAAATGGGATTATTACTTGTAGTACCTTTGCTGATGTTCTCCTCAAATGATGATGAACTCTTTGATTTCAAATCCTCTTTAGGGCTTGCTTGATCCCTGAAGCTGCAAATGCTGAGTGGTAACTTTTTCTGCTTAAGCCTTCCTTTCTTTTTCTCAATGCTGCAACTATCATTTACAGAATTCCCAACTTTCTCCTTTGAGATAATTGATTCTCTTTCCTTGTTATCCGTATTTACATAGTCAGCTTTACTAGAGTGTGATGCTTCCCCATTTTCCATCTTTGTGTGGTCAGATTTATTGAATTTTGTGTTTAAATCTACTCTAACAAGGTCTTTATCCGAGATGTGACTATCTGACTCTCTTTCTCTAGTAAAACCATTCCCATTGCTTGTGGAAGGACGGTTTCCTTCCAGGGATGTACTTCCATTCTGAAGCTTAGATTTTTCAGAAGGAGAAGACCTCTTCAGCCTCTTATGTTTTTGATTTCTCGAGTCAGAGGTTGAGTTCTTCAAAATTCTTGGAGAGCTATTAATGGCCCTATGCAACGTCCGAGCTAACTCTTCATCTGTTCTACAATTATCAGTCCCCTTATTCTTATTGTACAGTGTCTGAACAGGAACATGTTTTTTCATCTTATTCCTCTTCAAATGTTTGTCCCTACTGGTTCCCTCATCAGAGAGAGTAGCAACTAATTCTAGAGCGCTCTTAGCAGCAGCCACAGCCTTTGCTGCTTTCGCAGCCTTCTCTTCTGCAATGGCTCTTGCAGCTTTTGCAGCCTTCACAGCTTCTAGAGCTGCCAATCTTGAAGCCTCAGCAATCTCCTCATAAGATCGATTAGAGTCTCCAAAATGAGACTTCAATAGATTATTAAGACGGATATCAAAATCACACGGGGGACTACTAACAGTTGGCGGGGATGGGGTAGATGAGTAAACATCAGAATTCTGCTTCTTCAATCCAGCAAGAAGCCGCTTACGTGGAGGCAAAAGCACATCGGCATCCAAGTGATTAATATCACATACATTAGCATCCATCTTTTTCCTACATCTACACACTTTCAAACTACAAAAACAACATTAAAAATCACACCTTTATTAGCACAAAGCTTTAAAAAAACAAACTACCAGCTGGCAGCTTGTTATTTCCAAACCCTACATTAGATTCACATACTATTAACCCTAAACTACCAAAAACTCAATCGCCTCATTCAATTCAATCCAAATCAATCAAAAAATCCAAAATTCAATCCAAACCCACAAGCAGAAAGCAGAAAAATAATCCAACAGACTAAAAAATGAATCAAATTCAGGTCAGTTCAAGATTTTCCAACCTTCCAATATCAAAAACAGATGATTTGTACATAATTCACCATAATCCAGGATAATTAGCAGCTGATTCAAGAGAATTATGCAAATCTAATTGAACTTAGCTCCTTAGATAAAAATCAAAAAAAAAAAAAAAGTCCCAATTTTGATGTGCAATTAAGATGAAACGCCGAGAATTGAACACAATGAGAATCAATGAAGGCTAAATACCTGATCTTGTCATTTTACAGATGAAGTTGAAATTAGGGTTTTTAGAGAGAGAGAAAAAGAGAGATGTGGAGAAAGAAAGATGGTGTGTTGAAAAACCAGTTGAAATGAAATGACACAAATTTTTGAAGATCAAATTATTAATTATTTTAATTTAATTTAATTTTCAGGAAGAAATTTTATTGGCTCTAATTATACAGAGCTGAAAATTGCTAATATATTAACTATACATTAAATTATTTACTTATCAACCTCTCTTTCTTTCTATCCGACTAAATTTAAATTCATATATAATGACATTTTTAACATATGAACTTTTAAATTTTTTGAATTCGAACCGAGAAACTTGAATATGTTACTAAGAATTACTATACAAAATATGAATAATAGTATGATAAAATAATTATTATTTGATATGTATATACCTTAAATTCATATAAATATGTGTAGTTATAAATTGGATAAGTAAATTTGGCAAGTAAACCACTTGTCCTACGTACATTCCTTAGTTAGTTTTTCCATTTATTAGCATGAAATTCTTTACTTTAAAGTGATGACGCCTATCTTAAAATATTATAATTATTGTTTTACAACGTAAAATTCACATGCTTCTCTGTATATTTTTGGGGTCGTTTAGCAGTGAGATCGAGTTATATAAGCATTAGTAATATGTATGTTAAATGTGTATATATTAGTAATGTCGTTATCATTTATGTATGATTTTTAGCTATGTAGGACTTAATTATAAGGAAAAAGGACAAATATACCCTCGAACTATCATAAATGGTGCGCATTCGTTATACTTTGCGTATGTATATACCCCTGCCGTCAATTTTTTAGGATGTGTATGCCCTCAACCCAAACGGAGGGACATGTGGCATCATCCTAGGCATTCATCCGATTTTAACGGCAAGGGTATAGACATACGTAAAGTATAATCAAGGGTATACACATACCATTTATGATAGTTCGGGGATATATTTGTCTTTTTTCCCTTAAATATATATCAGGGTCTAGTTATGTAGGTATTACTTATTATGATTTATTTATGCAGTTATTACGATACATTAATGAGCTAATTCTTATTTCTTATTTCCAACAATATTCAGTTAGTTAATAATTATAATAGTCATTAAAATAAATAACTACATAAATAAAACATTAAAATTAAAAATATCACTAGCTAAAAATAATAGAGTAAATAACAAATAACTAGCAATTAATATTTTGTATTGAATAGGATTAAGCAATTAAGTAATTTAAATTAAAGTAAATAACAAATAACTAAAAATAAACTAATGTTGTAACAAATTAACGAAGCCAAAAAAAAAATCAATTGGATTAACAAGAAAACAATTTACAGTCACTACCTTACCATCAAAGAAAAAATTAACAAGAAATTAAAAGTAATTAAGCAATTATCAAGATTAAAAAAATAAAGGAAAAAATTGATAGTATTATATATATATATATATATATTAATTGTTTGGTTTGTTGTAAATTAGTATACATTCAGGAATCGTGTGGTAGCTAATTTTCGCTACACCTAATATATAGATAACTTTCATTCATATATTAATTTCATACCACAGTTGATTTGCAAATAGGATAAAAGTTATCAATTTATTAGTTTTATACAATATTGATTGGTAGGTTTTTAAATATTGCATGAAAGTTATTCATATATTAATATTATATGATGTTTAGTCACATTTTTCAGTAATTCTATATAATTAATACTCACATGACTTATAAAAATAATTATGTATAATTTATGCGAAATATAAGTTGAAATAAGTTAGCTAGTTATTGACATACATGTGTTCATGTTATTAATAAGTTAAGAGAAAAGACATAAAGTCACCACTGAAGTTGTCCCGTATTTTCATAAAGACACCTTAACTTTGAAAGTGTCCTATCACCCCACAAAACTTTTGATATCTTTGTAAATGAGCCATTTTGACTCATTCTCTCGTCTGGGTTGTCGCGCGTGATGCTCACTTTTTTCAACCCGTTCAGCCCGACCTGATTCTTTACTAAAGTAGAAAAGTATTTTTTTCTTTGTTATTTCTCAGCTTTCCAAATTCTTCACATTTTCTTGTCTCTTTGTCAAGGAACTCAAGAACAAGAGGAAGGAGAGAGCGCAGGTAGCATACGAGAGGAGAAAGCAGTTAGCAAAACTTAGAGTTAAGGCTGAGAAAGCTGCTTAGGAGAAACTTGGACCTCAACTCACCATTATTGCTCCAATCAAGAATTGAATTGGGACATAGTTATTTCGAAGTACAATTTCGTTGAAGATCAAGAAATTGTCTTAATCTCGACCTTTTTCTTAGTTACATTGTCCTCCTGAGTGGTGTATTTTCAGTTTAACATTGTTTCAAAAAACTCTCAGACTTTTATCCTTCATTGTTTTTGGTAATGAAATCAAATCTGATGCTTTTAGTGATACACAAAAAAATCCCTTTCTATTGGAAATTAAAAGAGAAAACGAATTCCTACCTTATTGTGTTTGGATGAGATGATGTATTCGTCAAAAAGAGAGTACCAATGGCTATTTTGAGTTTAAATTTGGGGAAGATGATATAAATTAACTAAATAATTAATAATAAAGAAATAAAGTGACATGTGACACTTTTAAATTGGTTAATGGCAGTGAAAACACTGCATCACGCGCCTCATTTGCATGGTCACAACCCAGGGGAGGGAATGGATCAAAGTGACTCATTTACAAAGATATTAAAAAGTTTTATGGGGTGACAAGACACTTTCAAAATTAAGTGTCTTTATGAAAATACAGGATAACTTCACTGGTGACTTTATATATTTTCTAATAAGTTAATATAAAGGGTGAGAAAATAAAATAACTAAGGAGTATTACTTGCGGGTTGCCTAGTGACATCAACGACCAATCAGTCAATGAAGGCTGTACGTGTGACGTTCAACTCATCTCCATGGGTCCTATTACTACAATTAACGAGGTGAAAGGAAAAAAAATTCTAACTTCCACAAAATTTGTGTTTTTTTTAAAAAAAAATAATAATTATGGTCCTAAAATATAGATATTTATGTGGTTTAAATTATCTCATTAGTAATATTCCCTCCGTCTCATTTTATGGGACACTATTCGGATTTTGAGATTTAAACAAGTCTATTTTTTACCGTAAGTTTTTCATAGATCTTTTAAACATTTTGTATTATCAATTATTGTGATTTATACTACTTTTTACGTATTTTACAAATATATAAATTTTATTTCAAAAAAATTAAAGATTTCATACGCAAATTTCCGATCAAACTTAAACTGTTTGACTCTCGAAAAATGAAAAGTGTTACATAAATTGGGACAGAGGGAGTATAATTTTAAGTTGAATTTGTATTCTCCCTACTTTTACTTGTTTATTTGATTTTGATTTGACATGAAGTTTAAAAATACAGAGATAACTTTTAAATCGTATGATTTTAAATTAAAAACATATAAATATATCAAAAGAAATTTTAATCTTATAATCTTAAACATATCGAATGAAAACGTGAAATAAGAAAATGTCATAAAAGAGATTGTTCATTTAAAGTTAAGATCAAAAGGATAAACAAGACAAATATATTAAATTATCCTCATCCACCTATTGGCTCCAAAATATCCTCTCCATCCACCTATTGGCTCACCGATATCCTTTTCATCCATTTTTGGGTCCAATTTTAGCCACTTCATTAATGGAGCACCATTTAAAATAATTAAATAATCCTTTTAATTACGTGGCACTCAACCATTGGTTGCAATTTAATTATTTAATATAATTTTAAACTCACCCATTACCCACCCATTTTTAACTAAACCCGCCCGACCCAATGATTGAGCGCCACATAATTAGAAGGATTATTTAATTATTTTAAATGGTGCTACATTAATGAAATGACTAGAATTGGACCCAAAGGTGGATGAGGAGGGTATTTGTGAGCCAATAGGTGGATGATAAGGGTATTTTGGAGCTAATAGGTGGATGAGGGTTAGTTGTGTACCATTTTCAATACTTGGAAGGTATTTTAGGCCCTTTTTTTCCGTTTTAGAAATGACAGTTGAAGGACGAACACTGCAATCAATAATTGTACCAATAGCACTATCAATTGTACTATAAACTTGGGCCAATCTGATTGGCTATTCATTATCTTTTACTTTTGTATAAGCACCTGTACTATAGTTCTTTCTCATCAAACCACGCGTACTATTTAGGCAAATTTTATTTTCTTGATTTGCCTACCACTGATTTCTTCCATTGCTTTCTAAGTTTTTAAATCTCTCTAAAATTATACATTTTTTCTTTCTAATGGTTTTCAAATTTTGTCATCTGACAGTGAGGAATTTATCGTTCAAATTTCTTTATTATTGAAAGTTTGTTGTCTGTAATCACCATTTGTTTTTTTTGGGTTGTTTTCTATTAAATTTTCAATTCAATATGCATGTACTAATTATTTTTTATATATGCAGGTGCAATCTTATGGATGATTTTTGAATCCAAGCTTAAAGATAATGACCTATTTTAGGGCTTTTCTCTTTCTAAATTTTCAATATTGCTTCTTTTGAATTATTATTTATTAGTTTGATTAATCAATTCACTTTTCTTTTAAGTGTCACACATTAGGACTATATGTCAAGCTGGTAAGCATTAATCTGATTGAAAGTTTAAACTTGAACCTTAAAAAGCTTTATAGTGATTATATTTTCCTTTTATCTTTGTCAGTAGAGTGTAATATAACTATTTTGTTCGAGTTTAAACTTTTTTCTTGGGTTGGTATTTTGTTTATTTACTTCACACTTATACACTTGATGTTTACATGATTTTGGTAGTGCAGGGTCTGTTTTAATCTAACAAGTGGTCGACTATCCTATCATCTCCTTCTCTCTAGTGACTATTCCACTGCGTTGCCGATCAAAGTCTAAACCCCAAACCAATTTTATTGGCATTATTCTAGAGACTCGAGGTTCAAGGATAGTTTTTTTTCATGTATCCTTTGTTTCAAAAGGTATCAACTTTTCTCTTCAAGAGGGAAATATATTTCAACGTGGAGTCTGTAACTTAGTGAATTATCAGGTCCTATCTGGACAAAAGAGGACAACAACCTATCTTGATTCCTAGCAAGAAATGCTACGTTTATGGTCATCTAATGTGAAATAGATTTGCCTTGTGCTGCTTGGCTTATAAGAAAGACTTGAAACTCTTTTTCATCGGTAACATTGATTTTGAGTCTTTGACCATGCCTTTTGCAGGTCATGCCTGAAATCAGTTATCAATTACTACACAACTATGCTGACCAAATTCAAAACTGGGGTTGGATCTGCAACATTCATTTTCAAGCTTCAAGATCATTTACCAGGTAAGTTATGGATCTTTGTTTAAATTTTCATCACAAACCAATCTATGGAACTTGATAAACTTGCCATTCCACTAAATTTTGCAACATTCATTGAAGTTCTCGCATGAACTCAACGGCAATTCAAAAGTAAACACACTACTAGCTAAACAAATTGAGGCTGTGATACTGAGGTCAGTTGAAGTTAATTATTCTTAGTATATAGTAAGTGTTAAATGCTTAAACTGCCTATTACTGTTGTCCTTTCATTAACTACACACACTATTATCCTGTAATATGGTGAATTATGTACAAGTCCTCTGTTTTTGATATTGGAAGGTTGGAAAATCTTGAACTGACCTGAATTTGATTGATTTTTTTTCATTTGTTGAGTTATTTTTCTGCTTTCTGCTTGTGGGTTTGAACCTTGATGCTCTCTCGCCTCCACCCACCCCCACATAAGCAAAAGAGAAGGAACAGGATATATTTCTTTACTCCTGATGTCTCTGTTTTCATTTGTATTGGAACAATAACTCTGATATGGATAGAGTAGAACAAATACAGAGGAATGAGGATCAGTATAGCATAATTGATGGATTGATTTATTTATTTTTGTAGGTGCAATTATGTTTGGAGATGCATTGTTGCCTTCAGAATGTTCTCTCATTGTTGAGTTGAAGCAGACTACATTGTGTTTTCAAGTGAGTGGAAAACTGCACTTGAGTCTGCGATCATCCAGAAAAATTGCTACCTACCAAGCAATAATTCATCACATTGAAATATAATTTGGATCTAGAGCACGGTATATCTATACAGATTCAACAAATAAATGTATTTAACCAGTTTATTTATTTATACCTACTTAGAGATGCAATTAATGTTCTCAAACTCAAAATATACACTCCATGGGAAGCACAATCACTATAGGTAAATAGATGTTGCTTTACATTTTATTGACGAAAAGTTGTATTTTTCTTAAATTATTTATTTTCTTCTACTTTTTCCGACTCTGGACCTTCACACTCCCTAAGGTTTGGGTGGAGAGGCACATGGTGGTCATAATGGGATACCAACACAATGTGTCCCTACTATAAATTGTGCTTCTCTATTAATATAACATTGTTTTTCATGGTAAATGACAACAATATAACTACTTTTCCATATCCTTCTATGAATCGTATGAGCAAAACTAAAACCAAGCCTACTGAAAATAGTTGTTTCATATCATTCTTTTTTGGTCAAAATTACAAAAGTTTTGTTTCCACATTTGTCAAAGATACAAGATATGTTGAATACACATATGATAAAGTTAGATTGCTAGCTAAAAGAAATGGATACAACTTACAAAATTTCAGAATCCTGTACTTGTCATGGGGACTTCATCATGAGTTAGAAATCCTTTTCCAGCTTTTTGCATCACTAGCGTCCATCATAAAGTCGAGTCTGTTCCCTTCTAATGTTGAGTATACAAAAGCAACCCCCCTTTTTCTCCTTTTCGTATGGCTCCTCAATACTTCTCCAGAGTGACTTAAAAAGCAAACTTTCTCAGGCAGCTAATGTCTCTTGCCTTTGGTGGATAGTGCTGAGTTCAAATGATGCCATATAGCAGTCATTATGGAGCTTGCTTTGTTTCCTCAGGGCCCTCAACAGAACAGGGGCAACTACTTTATCATGGGAAAGAAGGAATCATTCCTTCAATGACAGTCAACTTCACTAGAACCATGAATCAGGAGAGAGGTCAATTTCTCTTCCGGAAGTCATTTCCCCATCATGATCATCCAAAACTACTAATGAAAGAATCAAATCTTACTAAGAAACTAAAACAATCCAAAAAATTAAACCACAAGTGGCACTGATACAGGTGGAGAGTGGGACATAAGTAGTGACAAGACTATTCATCCCAACGTCACTTACCCACCTTAATTTGTAGCTTGCTCATACCGACATTAACCCTTTCCACACCTGATTCATTCTTCACCTCTGTTTGCTTTTGATTTTTAAAGTTGAGCCATGGGTGTTGCAAGCACTGCTCAGCAGTGGGTCGTTTCTCTGGCTCAAAATCAAGAAGAGGACTGAGAAATTCCATGAACTCATGAGCATCACTTTCAGAAAATCTATATTTGTTAACTAGTAATTTATCTAGACAACCATATTTCAGTCTACGGATCCTCTTCAAATCTCCGTGCCTGTCAAAGTAATCTTTGGATCTAGCCCCACCTACGGCTATCTGCTCCACCATAAGTTTGTAAAACAATAAATCAGCAGCTATTTTCAGAAATAATTCTTCAAGGCTACAAAAACAATATAATGTGCTCACCTTCCGAGGGATCTTTCCTAGAAGCTCCATCATCATAGCTAGATGATCCTGCAACCCGCCAAAATGAAAACAAAATATAGTCAAGTGAAGTTATAAAATAATTCCTCTTCAGGAAGTAAAATATATTGGACAGAATTCTTTCAACACTAGGTCGACTCCACCTTACACCCAAAAAACCAGACCTCAAAACAGAAAAATACTCCGTAATACTTATTCAGATTATTATTTTTTTACTGAGAAACAGTTGCATTATGCAATGAAAGGACAGCTAAACAAAGAAACACAGATGAAATCAACTTACCTCATCTTCGCTGAAACCTTCTCCACCTTTGGGAGTGAACATCATCTCACCAGTAGCAAGCTCAAATGCTATACAAGCCAAAGACCACATGTCAGCAGAGAATGAATATCCAGATTGAAGTATAACTTCAGGGGATCTGTACTGTCTTGTTTGAATTTCTTGTGCAAATTGCTTATCCTCCCAGTATGCATTTCCAAAATCCACAACCTTGCACCTCAAGTCTATCCCATCAAGAGATCTATTTGATTTTGGAGTCCCTCCTACCCCACGCATTGAAGAACGTCTTCCTGATATCCTAGCCGCTGCTCTTCTTGCCCTTTGCTTTAGCTTTTTCTCAATGATATTCATTGTTACTCCTCCATTAGGGTTCCCCTCAGGCCTTTCAAGTATGGGAGTCATTCCGGATCTAATGGGATCTTTTGTGGCATTAATCGTTGTAAGTAAAAGAATATTTTCAGGTTTCAAATCTGTATGAACAATTCCAAGCCCCCCATGCAAATAATCTAAACCAGTCAAAACACATTTGCATATTTCCCTAACTTTGCTCAGTTCAAGGCCCTTATAGTGATTATGCTTGATAAGCCGCAATAAGCTATCACCAAGAAATTCAAAAACCATGCATATGTGCTGTCCATTAGGGCCTGTGTGCTTAAAATGGTCGATGAGCCGTACAACATATTTACTGTTAGATTGTTCACCATTGGCAATCGCAGAAAGGACTTCAATTTCATGAAGAGCTGCTTGAGCAAATTGTGGTGCACTTTTCTGGATCTTCAAGGCAACAAAACCCTAGGAGAAAACAAACATACTAAATTAAAGTTCTTAAAGATCCTTATGAACTTCCAAACCAATAAAAGGAAATCTAGGAAAATTATTGCTGAAGTTAATTTTCTAGAGAAAGGGTTTCTGAAACATTTCAGCGCTAAGAAAATGGCTAATTATCACTAAAAATTCAAAACAAATAAACCATGAAGAACATCAATTGCACTTAAACTACTTAATCAAAATAAGAGGCTGTTCTTGAACACCTGCAGCAGGTGCTGCTAATAGATTGATATTTAATCTCAAAAAGTCATTCTACCATCTACCCAACTGACTCCAATTCAGGTCAAAGTTGTTCCCAATTTCCCAAAGATCAATGCTTTTTATCACAAAACAAAGTCACCTAAAGAAGCAAACACTCCAAAATTCTTGAACATTACAAGCAACGCACCATTATAAGGGAACATGGTTCTCATGCCCTTATTGTTAGGAAAACATTACAATCAATGCACCATTATAAGGGATCATGATTCATGAGTGGAGAATGAAAGTCATCTCAAACAATTGGCAGGTACTTCAAACATTAATTTTACTGTACACAGGATCATGCTTATCATCAAGGACCTAACACTTGATGATATGTAACGACTCTCGCATACTTGTAAAGAAGCCATGCATATTCATTGTCATGTCTGTCAAGAACATAAGCAATAATGCTAATTACAATACTATGATTATTCTTTCATTAAATAGGATTTTTCAATGAAGATTAAATTGAAAATATTTCTTAACATAACCAGAATGATACAGATGCAACAAGCATTTGTGTTGAAAGCAGTGAAACATCAATTGCTTCTGGCCTAATAACTAAGATAATTCATTGCTTGAACAGTGACAATCATCTATTTTTGTAATAATAGTGATAATTACAACAACTACAACTAGTACACCTCAATCATAAGCTCTTCGTAATAAAATTATTTATCAAAAATCGAAAAGAAATAATGAAAACAAAACTCACGGATAATTGAGTATCGTAAGCGAGCCAAACGGTGGAAAACTCTCCCCAGCCGAGTTTTCGTTGAGCGATATATCGGCCACCGGAAAATGAATCGCCGACTCTCACGGCATGGTACCCTCCCTTCCGATAAGAATCGAATCCTTCATCTTCATCCTCCGACGCCGACGACGATGAACAAGACATTGTTTATAACTGAATCAAACAATCGTGATCTGAAAATTTCAAAACTACGTTCCCTTTGTTTACGAATTTGATTATTAGTTTCGAGTATTAGCAGAAAGTAGCAAAGAAAATATCAAAAGCTCTAAAAATTTTGGGGAAGAGAAAAGGTTGATAGAGAAACGAGACAGTGCGTTTAATGAGGGAACATATGTGGCCTTCAATACAAGACTCGCTCCACTTTTTGCTCTAAATTTCCTTTATTACTTGCTCCGTCTCATATTAATTGTTGACATTATTAAAAAATTAAAAATTACTTCTTTCGTTTTAAAATAATTAAATTATTGAGCTGTTTTTTCAATAATTTAAAATAAGTAAATTATTTATAGTTCAAGAGAGTTGTTGGGAATTTTTTTTATTCTTGCCCCTTATTTATATTTTCTAAATGATAATTTTAAGAGAGTAAATTACTTATATTTATAATTTTATTTTGAGTTATTTATATTATTTTTAAAAATAGTTTGAGAATAACTAAAGGGACAAAAATGGAAAGTGATGTTTATTTTATGTTCTAAATATTTATTGTTAATAGGTGTGTGCATTGCTTAAATAATTTAATTTGAAATTAACTTTTTATATAATAATATAAACAAGTTTGTATTACTCTAGTAAAACTATTATTGATTAGTTTATTGCTCATAATTGAGGGAAGTGTGATTTTTAAAATAAAATTAAAAAATATAAATAATTTGTTAGGGGTAAAAAATAAAAAGAAGAACTAATACGTGACTAAAAAGTACTACTATTAATTAAGAGATATTTCACCAATGTCTCTGGAGAAATGAATTTTATGACTTCTTTTTACGGTAAATAAGTGGAAGTTTCCATTTGGTACATTGTGGACTACTTTGACTATTTTTATATGGTACATTGTGGACTATTTTGACTATTTTTACGTGAAAGTATCTAGAAAAATTTAGATTTGATTTTTGAAAATAAAATTATATATTTAAAGTAGATTTTTTCGATAAACACTCCAAAATAAGTACGTAACATTAAATATTAAAAATGGACTATTTTGAGATTTGCTATATTGGAAATAGTTTCATGATTGGTCATGAGGGAGATCGATATGGTGGGATGGAAAAGGAAGTGGTGTGTCCTTGTTGGTTCTTTGGTTGGGGTTAGGAGGTAATCAATGCGGAGGGTGGGTGGGGTAGAGGGAAGATTCGCGTATAAGTTTTTAGTAGAAAAGATTTTCTCCGAAAGAGGTTTTACGCGATAATTTAAAATAATTGAGCTTTAATGTGGATATCAAATATAGAGTGAAAAATCAAAAAATAAAAATAAATAGGTATAACACACATATTTAAGACGTGTGAGAAAATATTTTTTTGCTTAATAATATACTTTCTCACCCTCTTCTTCTCTATATCATTTGATAAATTTTTGGGTATAATCTAAATTTAAAGTCTAAATTTGTATTTAATATTAATAAATTATGCTTATTAGAAAAGTTGGTGAAACACACAAAAGCAAGATGTTGAGATAGTATATTTTATGGATGATATAATATTGATTGACGAAACGCGAGAGGGCTTTAATGGGAGACTGAAGGTTTCGAGATAGAACCTAGAGTCCAAAAATTTTAAGTTAAGCAAAATAAGAAAACGAGTCTTGAAGTATAAGTTCAATCACCTGATTTATGAAGCGAACATAAGTGTGGTGTGCTTGACACACAAGTTAGCTCTCTCGAATAGAGGAATTTTCAAGTATATTTGAGGCTAATAATTTAAGGTAGTAGAGAGATTGATGGGAAGTGGAAACGTTTGTATTAGGACAATGTGGATAAAATAAAGGCTCACATTCAGTGTTTTTGTTATAAAAATATGTCATAAAAATTTAAAGATAAATTCTACAGAATTGTAGTTGAACAACTATGTTATATAAAGTGGATATTGACTAGTCAAGAACTCTCATATCTAAAGATGAGAGTAGCAAATATATGAATGTTAAGATGGATGTGTAGACATATTAGAAAAGATAAAATTAGGAATGGAGATAGGCAAAGGTGAGATCGTGACCCTGTGGAGGATAAGATGCGGAAAGAAACTTGTGGTGGTTTGAATATATGAAGATGAAATATTTGAAATCCCCTAAAAATAGGTTCGAAAGGTTGGTCGTAGTTGGCTTGAGGTGGGGTAAAGATAGGCCTAGAAATATTGGGGGTGAAGTGATTATGCAAGACATATATAACTTCAACTCAATGAATACATGATCCACGATTATAGGCGCAAATCGAAAATTAAAATAGAATATATTTGTAGGTAGCTGGACCTATTACTTTCCTATTTGTGGAGTATTAAAAGTATATAATATCTCTAATTTAAAATTATATTATTTAATTTTTTTTATTAAGTAAAAATTAAATTAATAAATTGAAATTGAGTAGATAAATACAAAATTTACAGCACACAATGATGATATTGTCGAAAAAAAGCATAGTTTATTTTAAACAAAAAAAACAAAAACAAAGGTGTGAAGGGGCAATCAATAGAGAGAGAGTAATGCTATGTGCATTGTGCTGTCCGAAGCACAAACCCCATCGAACTTCTGACATCACTTTTATCGATCCTCCGCCTATCGATCCCACCACTGCCCACTGTCCGGCGGCGGCGGATCACCACCTGGGATCTTCTTAAACCTCTCTAATTCTCTGCCCTAATTCCTTATCGCAGATCTAATTCAGTATTCTCAAACTGACTGAATCGGTTCAGTAATGGCTGCGCAGAACCAAACGGATCAATTTGAGGCTTATTTTCGCAGAGCAGATTTGGATCAGGATGGTCGGATCAGTGGTGTTGAGGCTGTTGCCTTCTTTCAAGGCTCTAATTTGCCTAAACCAGTCCTTGCTCAGGTTCGTTCGTCCACTTCTGTGTTCTCTTATTGTCTTCCTTCTTCATCTATTAGAGTGAAGGAGAAGTAAGGAAATTGGAGCTAGTTATCGACAGTTTACTAAGTTATCATGTAGTATACGTCTTTTTTCGGTGATTTGAATTGTTGCAAGTCCAGTTGCTACTATTACTTGTTAATCCGTATTTGGTTTGAATCCCAACAATTGGTTTGCCTCACTTCTCATTGCAATGCCATGACTTTCTACCTCTTCTTCCATGACTTGATTTATTGCTATTGATGGCTTATACCTGTTCTACTATGCTTGCTACAGTGGGGTGGGGTCAAAGCATTTTATTGTCAAATACCTTGAAGTGTTCCGGTCATTTGAGCTTTCAAACTTGTTGCTATACAGCAGGAATTGGGTGTTTTGGGGTGGAAAGACATGGTTTAATTCAGTAAAAAGAAGCAGAGAAATTTACAATTGTTGCATTTGATGAATATTTGGAACTCAACGAAAACAATATGAAAACGGGTAGCAGATATGAGATACATGAAAAGTTTAGTCAAAGAGTATTAGTGAAATGGCTATGCATATTATAATTTTTGAAATCTTAACGTTTATGTCCAGTAATATAACAAAATGAGTGGAGAAGGGTAGAGGGGCGGGCCCATTATCCACCGAGTTTAGAAGGCTGTGATTGGTCCAAAGAGCGGGTCACAGACGGATTTCTCGGTTATCAAAAAAAAAATAAAAAAATATAACAAAATGAATAGCAGCCTGGTAACTTAGAATAGAAGTTAGTAAATAGTAGAGTTTGAAATTTGAAACTAGGACGACTACTAAAATGTGTTAGAGCCACTTGAGAATGTAACAAAAGTTGCAGATAGTTCTGTGGTTCAGGCTGCTAGAGTGGTGAGACTCAGATATTATTGTTGTTGATACTTGATAAACTAGTGCAACAACAATTATGATGCTTGCCAGAAGACAGGTCTAGAAACAGATTGCAAGATAATCTAGATGTGGAAGAATTTATAGTTTGTAAATAGTCCATCTGCAACTCCTGCTAACGTCTGGATCTATCAATTTCCTCTTGTCTTCTTACTACAGTTCACTTGTTCTTTTGCTTTTATGCATATATGTTCATCTGCAGCTCCTGTCTAACGTCTGGATCTATCATTTTCCCCATGTCTTCTTACTACAGTTCACGTGTTCTTTTGCCTTTATGCAGATATGGACATATGTTGATCAAAGTCGTACCGGTTTCCTTAGCCGCCAGGAATTTTTCAACTATCTTAAGCTTGTTACAGTGGCGCAGAAACGAGAGTTGACCCCAGAAATAGTGAAAGCTGCACTATTTACGCCAGCTTCAGCTAAAATTCCTGCCCCACAGATAAACCTTGCACCTGTAACAGGTCCTCGTCCAGCGAATAGAGTTGGTTCTGCAGTGCCTCCAGTCACTGGTGCTGCAGTGCCTCCAGTTAGTCGTGCTGCTCCAACAGCAGCACCAAGTTTTGGCATTAGGGGTCAACAGGGTTTACCAGTTCAGCAGAGCCAGTATATGCGGCCTCCTCGACCCTCCGTTCAGAGCACCAGTTTCCCGTCTCAACCAGGTGTTTCTAGTCAAGGAATGCCAGGTGGTACCATGGCAGCTTTTAGTCCTGCCAATTCTTCTGATTGGCTTTCTGGTAATGGTGGCTCCCAAGCAGCTGTTACTTCCCAAGCTCCTAATATCATTATAAATTCTAGAAGTCAGGATGGATTTGATCATGCTTCTCCACAACAGAACCAACAAAAAACCACTTATTCGGCAACACCAGGTTCATCAAATTCAAATGATGCAACTCTGCGTGGTAACCAGCCAGATGTTATGGATCCTAAAGCCGTTCCAGTTTCAGGAAATGGATTTGCATCTGACTCGCTTTTCGGAGATGCTTTTTCAGTTGCATCAGTTCAACCAAAACAAAACTCCGCACCTAGTATATCTTCTGCTGGCAGCTTCCCAGTCTCACCAGCCATGGTCCCTGCATCTGCAGGGCTCCAACATCCAGTAAAGGCCAGCCCAATTGTTTCACAAGTTGCACTTCCACAGCAATCAGTAAATCAGCATCAGCAAGCTCAGTTGACTGGGAGACCAAACCAACAGGTCTTAGTGCCAAGTGCTGCTGCAAATCCTAATGCAGCTGGAAATTCTCGTTCTAGTCAGTCTCAGACTCCTTGGCCAAGAATGACCCGTTCTGATTATCAGAAGTACAGCAAAGTATTTATGGCTGTGGACACAGACAGGGATGGAAAAATTTCTGGCCTGGAGGCAAGGAACCTCTTTCTAAGTTGGAAGCTGCCTCGAGGTTTGATTTCCTTACTGCCATGATGATTTGTGAAATACCATGTTCATTCTGGTTGTTTAATTCCGAGACAGATATTTATTTGGTAATTACAAATATCTATTACTGGTTTTGTTACGATCAACTGAATGTGTTATGTATCCTTTAGTTATTACCAAGTGATTTGGGACATCAATATTTGCTGCTGTTCTTGCAGTTAGAAGCCTTCAATTTTGATGATTGGGACCCTGGGACATTGATTGATCTCTGTGGTAGCTTGTAATTTTAGAAAGTTGGTCACGAGCTTGTTTGATTATTCTTTGTGGAAGGGCGAGCGTTTAATGCCCCTTAATCTTCTTAACTTGCTATTTGCCCTTCAACTTCGGTAGCTGTGTTGTTCCGCAATTGTTTTTTGAGAAATGATAAGTTTTATCAAATCTGCAGCTCTGGGGAAGTGCTGAAATATGTACAAGTGAACAAAAAACATAAGAAAATCATGTTCTAATCGTACAGGGACTCTAAGAGGCTAAGTATCAATTCTGCTTCATTTATGAATTCCTCTGTACACCCAAAAAAATAAATAGTGTACACTCTGATTTGATTTGCTAGATTGAGCATGTTTTGTCTTCAACACACCTGACATTCCTTTCAGCTTAATAAGTAATTGTACTTCGTTTATTAACTAGAAGTACAAGTTGTCTAGGTAGGTATTCCTTGATACACTTATTATTTACTTAGATTTCATTAGTGGTAGAGACTTAAGAGCTAAGTGGATATGTTAGAATCCAATTATTCTTATAAAAGATAAATCATCTATCCTTAATTTTTTTCGTATTCATATACAGTTTTTTAGAAAGTTGGTTTACTTCTTACAAACTATAGTTCTTTGCTTGGAAGAGCTTGAACCAGATAAGTTATTTAGTTAATCATGATATCTCCCTGTGAAATTGGCTATTTGAAATACTTTTGTTGGATGCACCATACTATTAAATAGTGAAACTTGATTAGGTAGCTCACTTCTTGCCTGCCCAAATTTTTTCTTGCTTGGTAAGGGCTTTGCATCATAAGATTCTTAGGCTTACAGTGACTATGGTTTTTATTCAAACATCTAGTAGCTTTTCTTGAAATTTGGAATGTGTGGCGACTCTTTACTTCTCAATAGTTCTAGTACAGCGCATCGTTTTATGTTCCGTCGGGGCTATGCACTTCATACTTTTAGCAGGCTACAATTTTCTTACTGGTCTTTTAAGATATTGTTGTGCTGTTTATTATGACCCTTGGCACAACATCTTTCTTGCTCATGAGAACTCATACTGAATTTTCTTAACATCTCTGATCTTTTGGTCCCTTCAGAACAATAATATGGTATGCTTTTCGTTTGTCAGAGGTGCTGAAACAGGTGTGGGATTTATCTGATCAAGACAATGACAGCATGCTGTCTTTAAGGGAATTCTGCATTGCTCTTTACCTGATGGAGCGGCACAGGGAAGGTCACCCTCTTCCTTCAGTCCTTCCGACCAATCTTATTTTCGATGAGTCATTATTGCCTGCTTCTGGTCAGCCTGTCCCACCACATGGTGCTGTCGCTTGGAGACACACACCAGGTAAATTTATTTCCTCTGTTTATAATAGTCATTATGCATGGCTCATGATTAGTGAATGCACATATGTGTATTAGCAAATAGAGCAGCTGATTCTGTTTTGATTAGTATATACAGGCATCTTAAGGCGTTTATAAAGGTCTTGATTCTCTCCATCTATAGACTAAGGTTTTCGACTTGATAGTTAAGGGTGTTTGGATTGACTTTTTTAAGTAGCTTATAAGTTAAAAAGCTAAAACTCATAAGTTGGTCATACCCAACTTTTACCTTTCAGCTTATTTTTGTACTTTTTTGACCTAAAAGTAGGTGCTTAAAAGCACTTTTTGTCTTTTCCAAACACTTCCAAAAATTAAAAAGAACTTAAAAGACAAAAGCTACTTAAAATAAGTCAATCCAAACAGCCTCTTAGACTCTTCCCCATTACATGATATCAGAGCCTAACCTTCGGTAAGCCTGTTTTCATACCTGTAAGTCAGCATTCAAGTCATAGTGGGAAGCCCAAAAATCTAGTTACAAATGCTATTGAGATGTATAATCTTTCCATTCCCGTGTATGTCACACACATCCTTTTTTGTCCGTTCCCAAAAAGAATGACACTGGAAACAATTAACTTTTTACTTCCCATTTTACCCTTAACGAGAAGCTTGTGTAACAACACAAATGTTACAGCATCGCAAGGCAACAAGATTCATATATTTTTTAGAGCTGCACTAATGCTATGACGTGTTTTGGGTCACAAGTGTCCAGTTTTCATTTTATTCTTCAACTCTGTGTTGTGTCAAACTAGGTCACATAAATTGGAACAAAGGGGATATAAGGGCACTCGAAGTGGTCTTTAAATGTCTTGTTCCAATCAGCCATAACTTTAAGGTTTTTGAGTTCGATGCTAAGATTCTTTCACTCTTTGCATTATAAGCATTTCATCTGATGATAACTTTGTATATGGAATGTGCCCAATTCACAATTTACTTAAACTTGAATCGCAAAATATGAGTAGCCATATTTTGATCTGTAATAATATTATTTGAATGTTGAGAAATTATCTCTGAGCCTAAAATTTCCTCCAGAACATGCCTTAAAATATCTCTGCGTAGACCAAGTTATATTGGATGAGAGGAGAGACTAAAAGTTGTCTTCTCTTTTTCTCCCACATATTTGGGAGTTAATTGTATGGCCAGTTACATGCTGTTGTCATCTTTGTAGCTTTTAGAAAATATATTAGCTATCACACCCAAGGGTGTGGCCTAGTGTTCAATGAAGTGGATGGAGAACCATGAGATCCGGGGTCCAAATCTCACCGGCGGACACAAAAACAGGGGCGGAGCCAAAACTTTTGCCAAAGGGATTCAAAAAGGTAAAAAGAATGTTACCAATTATGTTAAGTTACCTTTTCTCGAAAAAAAGGTAAAAAGAATGTCTCTAGCGAGACTCGAACCCACAACAGTGGGCTACACATTATGTCCTTTGGCCGCTGAGCTGCAGTGCATATTGTGTTAAGGGAATTCAACAACAAACCCAGTGTAATTCCCAAGTGGAGTTTGGGAGGGTAGTGTGTATGCATATCTTACTTCTACCTTCACAAGGTAGGGAGGCTGTTTTCGAGGACCCTCGGCTTAAGTAGGAACGACAACATCAAAATATATATATACATGTCCGTCGCATACAATCAGATCAATCAATCAATCAACCAACCCCGAGCAGCCTGTTAAGGGGATTCAAAACTTAATATTTATATATAAATAAGTAAATTGACCTTATATATAAAGTGTAAGTTTCCGACAAAGGGGTTCAGTTGAACCCCCTTAGTTCCGCGCCTAGGCAAAAGCACTAGGTGATTTCTTCTCATCTGTCCATGCCTTAGTGGACAGAGTTAACCCGTACTTGTGTTGATGGGAGGCTGTGTTGGAGCTATATTTAAAGTTTTGAAAAAAATATTTGTTTGAGTATTCAGGTATGAAATACAAGCATAAGGCTTCATACAATAGAAGTAAAAGAACTTTATATTTATTTGAAGAGAGTGCACCAAATAGAAGAAAGAGGAAATTAATAGTATTTGGTAATCTATATCTTTCATTTGAACCTCCTCCTATTTTCCAAGGTAGGTACCGGTTCCCAATCAAACTCTCTTCCTCCTCATTTCAAGAAGGGAAGCTAACATCATCTAAAAATTTGTCCTCATATTGCACGATATAATTCTAGTAAATATTGTATAGCAGAAAAAGAACCGTCAATCTGTCTAGGACTTTGCTAGTATGTTATTTGGTATCCATATCAGTCTGGATAATTCTCCTCCTGTTTCTTGTGTTTTGATTTAGTTTCATGATTCTTTTGATTTCCAGCCTCCCAGCAAACACAGGGGCCAAGGGTTCCAGGACAGATGGCTTCTGGCGCTCCAGGAAGGCCTCCACGTCCAGTTCCCATTCCCCAGCCCAATGAAGCTGTGCAGCCTGGTCAACAGAAGCCTAAAGTTCCTGCACTGGAGAAGCATCTTGTTGACCAACTTAGTCAAGAGGAACAGGATGCATTGAATTCAAAGTTCCAGGAAGCAACTGATGCAGAAAAGAAGGTGAAATTTAACTGTTCTTCTCGGCTACAATTTCCTTTCTTCCTTACTCTTTCTCAGTTCTTCCAATACTCCCTTCTTTTTCCATGATTATCTGAATTTACGTTTCACAAATTGGGTCTTTAACCAAACAAGTGAGAAAACAAATTGCAATTTGAGATGGATCTTGAACAGTATGTGTATACTAGTGAAGTGTGTGAATGTGACCGCCGTTTTAACACTTGCACCTGGATGCAGTTTTGTGCATTGCAGGAAACTTGGCAGTATTTGCTGGTGTGTTCTGTTTTCTTTTATTTCAACACTAGATTGTATTGTATTTATATGTTGGGTCTGATGTACTAGAAGGCAAATGAACACTTTTCTTTCGGAACCAATTGACAAGTCTGATGTGTGAAACAGCAATGCTGCATTTAATTTGCTTCAGAATGTGAATTATATGCATGGTATGGATACTGTTGTGTCTGTATTGTCATAATTTCCTTGGTTATCATGTCAGTTGTAGCATTAACTTTTGATGATTTCTCAGTGTTTAGAGAACTATAATCAATGAATATTTGGCATTTTTTGAATTTCCCTAATTGTTAATTTGATGCTATGGAGGACCAGACACGGATCTTCATGTGTGAATTTAACTTAGTTCTAGTGGAGCCTCTTCTTATGTCGGTTGGTGCTTGCTTTACTTCCAAGTGCTTGTAACTGCCAACATTTATTAATACAATTTCCCTCCTCTATGCTATAAAATTGAAGGTCATGGAATTGGAGAAGGAAATTTTGGAAGCAAAAGAAAAAAATCAGTTCTACCATGCAAAGATGCAAGAAATAGTGAGTGTCTGATCTTTATGCACCTCAACTTCAATCAATTATATTCAGAGATCTAGATATTCTTTTTTTTTGTTAAGGTAAATAATTTCATTAACAATTGTATACCAAAAGAAGAGATCCTACAATGCTAAAATGGTCTGCTTTCTCCTGCTATTTCTTTTACCAGATTTTATACAAAAGCCGATGCGACAATAGACTAAATGAGATCACTCAAAGAACTTCTGCTGACAAAAGAGAGGTAAAAAACTTTTCTGAACATAGGGAAACCACATCTCGTATATGTTGTTTAACTTAAAATGGAGAATTTGACAGGTTGAGTTATTGGCTAAAAAATATGAAGAGAAATACAAGCAGACAGGAGACGTTGCCTCTAAATTGACAATTGAAGAGGCCACCTTTCGGGATATTCAGGTATTTGTGGATTTGTTTTGTCAAATGCATTGGTGTAAAGTTAACTTCCCTTTCTCATATTTTCTTTGTCAATCATGTGAAATTGGCTTGTGTTTAAATGGTGTTATGTTGCTGAACCTTTTATAGGAGAAAAAAATGGAGCTATACAAGGAAATTGTTAAAATGGATCAAGATGGCAAGACTGATGGTATCCAGGTTGGAATATTGTCTCACTGCTCAATTTGGTAGAGATAAGTAGAACTTTTTTGAAGCAGTCATTTCTCTTTTATAGGACCGTGCTAGTCACATTCAGGTGAACCTGGAGGAGCTAGTAAAATCACTGAATGAACGGTGCAAAACTTATGGTTTACGAGCTAAACCAACTACACTGCTGGAGCTTCCATTTGGTAATTGTACAAGTCTTTTATACTTTGTGTGAAGATGCGAGCTTTCATTTGGTTGTCTCATCTATTGCTATATTTTTATTTTTAAATCAGTAAAATCTAATAAAGAAGATCGTTTCGAAAATATAACTCCAATGCCTTGTTATTTTGGGTGCTGAATTGTGACTTAAGCTATTGTTCCTGAGAAGAATCTTGATGATAAAAAATGGTTCCCTGGAAGAAATTGTGACTCTAGCGGAGTCTCTTCTGTTTTAGAAGTGCCATTTGAGTTTCACCTATCTTGATTCTTGGCTAATAATATAATGAGTTGGACGGGCCTGCGTATTTTCCATGAGGCACGTTAGCTGGACATTCGACCGTCTATAACAGAGATCCAAAAGTCACTGGTCAATGAAGCCTTTCTTTCTTCCAGCCAATTTGAGTGTTTTCTTTATTGGCATTAGAATTAACTTGTTACTGACCGTTTATGGATGTGACTCTTTTGGCCAGTATTCTCTAAAGAAACCTCCAATTCAAAATACAAGGTCTTCCCTCTTTATATTTACCTCATGACCATTTAGTTCATGATATGATGCTAATTTTTTTCTTTGGAGATCCGTGTGTATTCTCCGTTGATCAACAATTTGTAGTGCCAAGTAGGAGGTGCGTGATGTATAACTTTAGCCACTGTCACAAGTGTCAAATTTGTGTTACCTAAGTTCAATGTGTTTTCTGGTCTGTAATTTTCTTTGATGTAAATTCTTTTCAAATGCTTTCTCATACTATAAGTTGTATTTTCGAAGGTTGGCAACCAGGCATCCAAGAGGTTGCAGCAGACTGGGATGAAGAGTGGGATAAGTTTGAAGATGAAGGTATGTTTTAAGAAGTCAGCTTGTTAATCCAAGTGCTGACACTCAAAATGCCTCCAGAGGCCAGTGAATCAGTTTTGTTTCTTCTTTGTGTTGCTTTTGGATGTGAGGGTATATTTGGCTCACTTTGTTGTTGAATTCTTTTTCTTCCAGGATTCACATTTGTGAAAGAGCTGACACTTGATGTGAAAAATGTCATTGCCCCTCCTAAAACAAAGTCTTCATTGGTTCGCGAGAAAGCATCTTCTTTAGCTGAACATGATTCTGGAAAATCATCTGCTGATGCTGATACTGATGCAAAGATAGATAAGCTGCCAAACCATGTACAAGCTAGAGAAGTTAGTGACATGGAATCTGCACATGGACATCAGCAAACGGCAAGAAGTCCAACTGATAGTCCATCAAGGAGTAATGCAGTTGAAAGCCCGTCAAAAGAATTCCAAGAGTCTATGTACGGGAAGGATGTCAATTTTGATGGTTCACCCCATGGTGCACAAAGGTAATGTGGCGGTTCTCTCTTCTTTTGACCATTTAGTCTATCATGCTCTCTTGTTTCCTGTTAAAGAATTCTGAATATGTTCTGTACAGGAAGGACACTTGTTTTGGTGATTCAGTATACCACGTTCTTTTGTTTTCCAATGACCACAAATTGCCTAGAATACTCAATTGTAGAGGGTTTTCACCTTCTATAAATTATTGTACAGTTCCCTAGAAATCTCAATCTCTTCGTTTGATTTTACGAGTGCAGTGAACACTGGGGTACTGAATCTGTGTTCTCGAGGGATAAAGGTTTTGATGGATCTGGCTGGGGTAGGTTTGATACCAACTTTGACACTGATGCCGCATGGGACGTCAATTCTGTTGCAAAGGTAAATAGATTATTTTGCATTTTCTTTTTCAATTTTGCAACTGCTTGATTAGATGAAGACCTTATCATGTTGTAGAACATTATTGTCTAAGGCAACCTTCTACTCGTTTGCAGAGTTTGTCTTGTTTCGTAGAATACCTTTGACATTATTTAAAAGCTGAAAGTCCACGTAATATTGCTTACTTTCTTTCTTTATTTATGCAGGATTCTGATCATGACAATCTCAAGGAATCTTCTCTTTTTGGAGATGACGATTGGGGCTTAGCCCCAATTAAAACGGGGTCCAAACAGTCCATCAACACACTACCGAATCAAATGCCATCCTTTGATTCTGTTCCTAGCACGCCAAGTTACAATGCTGGGTTAGACAACACGTTCCCTAAGCAAAGCCCTTTCTTTGATTCTGTTCCTAGCACTCCAAGTTACAATGCTGGATTCAGTTATTCAGACAACACGTTACCGAAGCAAAGCCCTTTCTTTGATTCTGTTCCAAGCACCCCAAGTTACAACTCTGGATTCACTCAGACTGATACCTTGTTCTCGAGGCAAAGCCCTTTCTTTGATTCTGTTCCAAGCACCCCAAGTTACAACTCTGGATTCACTCAGACTGATACCTTGTTCTCGAGGCAAAGTCCCTTCTTTGATTCTGTTCCTAGCACACCAGCTTATAATTCAGGAGGCTCCCCGAATGCAGATAATATGTTCCAGAATAAGAGTCCGTTTGCCATCGGGGACTCAGTTCCTAGCACACCTATGTACAGTTCTACAAACTCGCCTCGAAGACATAGTGAAGGGTTTGAAGAAAACTCGAGCAGCTTCTCCAGATTTGATTCCTTTAACATGAATGATAGTGGCCCCTTTGGCACTCGTGACTCTCTTTCAAGATTTGATTCAATGCGCAGCACCAGAGACTCTGACTACGATCATGGTTCATTCCAGCAACGGGACTCATTTGCTAGGTTCGATTCATTTCGCAGCACCGCAGACTCTGACTATAATTTTGGGCTCTTTCCTCCTCGCGAATCACTGAGTAGGTTTGATTCCATGAGTAGTACCAGGGACACAGATCATGGTCATGGTTTCACATCTTTTGATGATGCCGATCCATTTGGTTCAAATGACCCATTTAAGACGCCGGCCGAGAATCAGACACCAAGGAGAGATTCTGATAGTTGGAAAGCGTTTTGATGGGATGGAGTACTAGTACGAAGTCTTATTTCATTTTTATCTTTTGGCCAGTTTGTTGTTTGTAGGTATGTAATGTTGTGACTAGATAAAATATGTGTGCGGCATGCATTAGTATCACGATAAGCTGTGTTGTACTATTATTTTATTAGCTTGATTTTAAAATTATTATTTTTTCCATGTGAATTTTGACCTTTTCTACCACATTATTTTTTCGGGACTTCAAGGTGGACACAACTTTTGCTGGTCACCCATATTGAATGTATAAAGTGTATAATGAGCATTTTTTTATCAGTTGATATTGGAGAGTTATTTTGTTTTATGAGTTGGATTTGGCATCCTTGTAATTGAATAGTTTTTGGTGCATTTTGTGCTCCCATCTTGTCACTTATGTTGTATTACTGAACTAATTGAATTATTGATTGATCATAAAAGAAGTGATCTTATGTTGTATTTGTATTTATTTCTTGTTGGTATGCAGTTTATCATTGGCCAAGGGTAACTTGAAATTTTTATCACTAGTATAGAAAGAACAAAGGTGAATCTTTTTTTGCCACTAAAGCGTGTTTTAAAAATAAATAAATTTAGGGGTAGGGGAGGGGATTACAATGTGGGATTCGAATCCTCACCAACAAGGTAAGGTGGGAGTTTAGGTAGCCAACCAATTAAGAGCTACTAAGATTCCCAACTTTTTGCCATTAAAGAGTAGTTTCACTCAATAGATTAATCAGGGTGCAAAATATGCATCTTATAAAATATCTTCACATGAAAAATAAAGAAAAAGCTAAGCCATTTCTGAAAAGATCTTTGTCAAGGATGAAGAGGTTTCAAAGACTGCAAAAGCTGTGCCCATGAAAATAAATGCAGCATCCAAAGCCAAACTATACCAGCCCAGCTCATCCTTAAAGACAATCAAGTGAAAAAAAGCAGGCAACACAAACCCCAAAACAACACTCACACCGCTACCAACCAATGACATGAAATCAGCAAAATTAGGTACTGTCAATGCCACAAAACAGACTGTCAAAACCACTAGCCATCTCAACCATAAGCAGTATCTGCCTTCATAGAATCTCCTTTCCATCACTTCATAAACTGGATTCATCATCAGTGGGAAAGCCAAGAAGAGGTTTATGCAAAGGCCAAGCTGCGCCAGGCTGCTAAGCGATCCCTGTCGAAAATTAGTAGTGATTATATCCTTGGTCTCTTCCCCAAAGGCAAAGTAACCCAATGCTCCAAAAGCACCATATAAAAATGCTACAAAGGCAACTGACAAACCCAATATTTTCCCAAATTTGTTTGTCTCTTGTCTCAGATTCCAGAGGCAACACCATTCCCATCCCTTCAAAAGCAAAAACAGCCACACCAAGACCATAGAAAAACACACTGAATCCACCAAACATTTCTAAACTAGGCCTATTCTTGAGGTAAATTAGCACATCATCAACCATCACTACACCCAAAGCTCCTAAATCAACAATTTCAGCAAAAATACTCAAAGGGGCTAAAAGGGTTAGTGTTGGAATTGAATTCAACCCCAACTGGAAGGGGAAACAGCTCCAAATATACACCGATTTAGGCAAAAATCCCAAGATTCTGGGATTTGTTTCTATGACAGAAGAATTAAACAGATATACTAAAGTATTACCAATGAAAATCATGTATCCAACTGAAAAACATGCTTGGGAGAGAACAATCATAACATCAACAACAAAACGACCAATAGGTCCACACACAGCAAATCCCAAATCACCAAAAGATGAGATTTTTGCACCTTCAAATTGGGATTCAAGCTTACGCCTACAATAAACAAGAAGCATCATACAGTAATAAGAAAGAGTGGCTATTGAGATGATCAAGAGAGACCCCATTACCCATCCTGTTCTCTTGAATGTGTACGGAAGTCCAAGAACTCCTGCACCAACTAAAGACATGAAAATATTAGCAAAAGTCTTTAAAGGAGAAGAAAGTTGTTGATTTTGGCCCAAAAATGGCACATCCTCTCCAGGTACATGGGTTGATGAACTTGCTTCGTCTGTCTCAAACCCCATTGTTGTCTAATCCCAATCAAGAACACAAAAAAGATTGATAAAAATGAAATCTTTTTCGTTGTACATAAAAGAAAATCCATTTGGGAGCTCCCCTAATATAATTGGACTGATAAGACTTGTCCTTTATATGGTATACACAATCTTCACGTTTGTCTACTGTCCACTCCACTCAGGTAATCTCGATTTTCGATTTTTAAAATTACTATATTATTATTAAAAACATCTCTATTTTCTTCCAATACCTTTTCTTAATTTGGATGAAGTATTAATACATATTGATGTGTTATCTTTGGATTCATGAACTAAGTATCTGTCAACTTCTTATACTAAAGTCATTGAATGAAACAAAAATCTATAACAAATATTTTAATTAATCATAGTTAAGTGTAAAAACATCTATATACAAACATATGTTATGCACTATTTGTTTTAGTTCCGAGTGTAAATAAATTAACGTATCACGTATTTCGATCACAGTGAGATACATCCATATGATCACAAGAACTTCAAATGTTCATGTATTTTGATAGCACAAGAAACCTCAAAAACCAAGTTCATACAAGGATTAGTCTTTGAAATGATTTCTACCAAGCAATTTCAAGAGTCTTTAACTTCATGTTATAATGCATAACATAACAAGTGGAGTATAGTATAAAGAGGAGATAACCAAATAGACCATTTTTGAGTAATTATAGCTTCTTGCAGTAAATATTCAATCATACATGAACATGACCCTCACACCCCTCAACATACTCACAAACAATAGCTTAACAAATGAATTACTAGTAGGAACAAAGTGTGGACTTACTTGCCCTTTGCTTATGAATAAAAACAATCTCTTCAATATACATCATATGAAAATCTATGAGGAAAAGAAACTAAGCTTTTTTTGCTAATATCTCCATTAGGGAAGAAGAGGTTCCATAGACGGCAAAAATTGTGCCCATGACAATCAATGCAGCATCAGAAGCGAAACCATGCCATCTCAATTCATCTTTGAACACAATTAAGTGAAACAAAGAAGGCAACACAAATCCCAAAACAATGCACACACTGCTCCCAACAAGTGACAAGAAATCAGCAAAATTGGGGACCGCCAATGCAATAAAAGTCACTGCTAAAACCATAAGCCATCTCAGCCACACACAGTACCTGCCTTCCCAGAATCTCCTTTCCATTACTTCATAGACAGGATTCATCATAAGAGGGAAAGTGAAAAACAGGTTTATGCAAAGGCCAAGTTGAACAAAGGTGCTGAGCAATCCCTGCCCAAGATTAGTAGTGATTATATCTTTAGTGTCTTCGCCAAATGCAAAGTAGCCCAATACTCCAAAAGCACCAAACAACAAAGATATGAAGCCCATTGCCAATCCCAAGATTTTCCCAAACTTGTCCTTGTCTCTGGTCTCTGATTCCAGAGGCAAGACCATTCCAATCCCTTCAAAAGCATACACAGCCACACCAAGTCCATAGAAAAACACATTGAACCCACCAAACATTTCAAGAACAGGCCTGTTCTGGAGGTAAATCATCACATCCTCAACCATCACTACACCCATAGCTCCTAATTCAACAATATCAGCAAAAATACTCAAAGGGGCTAAAAGGGTCAGTGTGGGAACTGAATTCAACCCCAACTGAAATGGGAAACAGCCCCATATATAAGCTGCCTTGGGTGAAAATCCCAAGATTTTGGGATCTGGCTTTGCAATTGAATAGTTGAACAAATATGCTAAAGTATTAGCCACAAAAATCAAGTAACTAACACAAAAACCAGCTTGAGATAGAATAATCATAAGATCAACAGACAATCTACCAACAGGTCCACACACAGCAAACCCCAAATCACCAAAAGATGAAATTTTTGCAGCTTTGATGTGGGATTCAACCTTACGCCTTGAATAGACCAAAAGCATCATACAGTAGTAAGTAAGAAAGGCAACTGAGAAGAGCATGATAGAACCCATAACCCATCCAGTTCTCTTAAAGGTGTAAGGAAGACCAAGAACTCCAGCTCCAACTATGGCTATGAAAACATTAGCAAAAGTCTTGGAAGGAGAAGAAAGATGTTGAATCTTGCCAAGAAGTGGTGTATCTTCTCTTGGGATACTCAAAACATGAGAAGATGAACTTGCTTCATCTTTCTTGAACCCCATAGTCTTATTATCCCAAAATCAAGAATCCAATCAAAGTTTTACACAAACCCCAGATATTAAAAATCAAAACTTTAAGATTTGAGTAACAAGAACAAAAATCAAGATTGAATCTTTTTTCTTGCTCTTTTTGAATCTTCTTGGAAACAAGGTATATTTGGTATGAGCTTTCAGGTTTAATATTCTAGTCTTTAAGCTGCCGACGGCTGTGGGGCATGCAGAGCTGTAAGATTTCCAAATCAGAGCAAGTTGAAACAACCAAACAATGTAACAAAAATAAAATAGTGACAATTGTGTTAGTCATTTCAAATACTACATAAATTCTTTTGTTCTAATCTTGGTCATTGAATGAACCATTTAAACATCTACAAGTAGTTGTTTTTATTTTGTTTTTTCATATTCGATTAATCTGATCTCTCATGCTCCTTGTGAAAAGGAAACTTTTATTTATTGAGTGTAGCCTAAATGATATTTCATATTTATTTGTTCTCTTGATTTTCTAAACTGAACAAGTAAAAATATATCATCTACTTTTTTAATAAAATAAACACGTAAATGTGAAAGAAAATAGTAACTAATGCATCGATTTAAATTCACTGATAATATTTAAAAAATTATTATCAGTACATATAAATTAATTGTTTTCTTACGAAATGGGGCCTTGATTTAGACATTGGTTGTATATTAGTAGCAAATTTAAGTAAGAGATATTTTTTTATATAGTAAACATTAAAAAGTAGATATTACATAACCAAACGTTAGAGAAAGTTTTCTATTGCTTTCCTTGTTTCTCTTTGTTTTTTTTGTGGTCGAAAAGAGAAGATGATAAGATCATTAAAACGTCGTTTCCCCCCCTCTATTATTAGAAGGAACAAAAAAACTTTTGAATTGGTCATATATGGAGGCTCTGCCAATAAATTATCATTTGTCAACCATCATCTATCATTAAAATAAAGAAAATCACTAATACGAACTGGACACGTTGCATAGTTATTACGCACAAAAAATTCATGGAAAATACAATATCATACTCCTACTTTTCATACGAAAAGAATGAGCAGTTTGAAAAACTTAGAATGATTATAGATTTGGTCTTCAAGTGTATGAAATATTTCTGTAAAACAGTTGTATTTGAAATTTGTCAAGTGTTTATCCTTTGAATTAAGAAACAAACACCAAGCCTAAAACATTTAGCATTAAGAAATGTGTCTTAATATTATTAACCCTTTCATTTGTGTGCTTAAATATTTTGCAGCATATCTTCTAAGATACGTTAGCATCTAAGTGTTTTGATCGTAGAAACAAAAAGAAGGTAAAGTGATATTAAAAGAAAATAAGAAAAGTCACAGCAACTCAGAGAATATCCAGAAGCATGTTTTGTTGGTCAACGTTCGTTTTTCTTTCTTGTTATCGTCTAATCAACAAGTCCCAAAATTATTTGTTTTAGGTGGCTCATCAATTATAATCCCCCTTTTGGATAAGTAGATTTTGTCTTTTCATCAACTTTTGCTCTTTTTAACCCCATTTGTGGCGACTCGCCTTGGCTTATTTGTTTGTCCTTTCCTTTCTTGATAATAAAGATATTAAACTTTGGGGACAAGATCACTATTCCTTTTTGTAATGACCTGGAGTCTAGACACTACCCCTTTTTCATGCAGATATTTGCTGAACAAAATTATCCCTCATGAGGTGATGAGAATTATTTTGAAAAGAACTCAAAAATGTTATGTTAATAGCATCGAAATGTAGTAATATTCACCTTTGAGTAGTTTCACTGTCTCCTTCTTTGAGGTGGGGTCTTTTGAAAACAGCCACTCTACCTCCACGAGGTAGTGGTAAGGTCTGTGTATATTTCACAAGGTATGTTGTTGTTGTTGTAGAATATCAGAGCATTATAAAGATCTTTCAAGATTCCAGATAAACTGAGAAATACATTTTAGGAAACAGCCATCTAGATTACAAAACTGAGAAATAGCTTTCAAGATTTCAGTGGAATTCATACCCACTTTGGTGATATACCTTTACATTTCACAAGCAGGCATATCATTGCTTTGGAAAAAGGATGAAACTTCATTTATGCAAAAACATGAACAGAGACTTGCGGTGATATACCTCACATGAACAAACCATTGCTGCCAGTAACCCTGGAGCAAACATGTGGGTTTAACAGAACAAAACAACAGACTACACGCAGGTATGCACTAAAAATCCCCAATAACCAAGAGTCACCATAACACCAACTTGTCTACTTCACAAATTAAAAGGTCAATACATACTGAAGTTGGACTTGCTTTTATGAATTCCGATGTTGAAGTTGGTTGGATTTGCATCGTCAAACAATATATTAGCTCTACAACTATGAAGAGACTATGCAACAACAAAAAATGTGCATTATCAGAGATCCAAATAACCACAGTAACCTAAGATCAATATTCCTAGTAAACTGACCTCTTAAAACTTCTAGATAACATAAGAACTAAGTATAAAAGAAAATAAAGAGAGACAATTTTTTGATCAGGAAGTAAAGAGAAACAAAGTAGGCCCTATATCTTAAACCGTGAATAGATATCTTCTAAGTTCTACATACCCTTCTTCTCACTAGAAAGAAGAGTAACACTATAGTGTTCATGAGATTTACAATATTCCTCTACCCGACGTAAAATTGTGTAGTGCAGATACTTCCACGATTGTCTAGGTTAAAGAAAACTAGAACAGCATAAAACAGTAACTTCAACAAAGCAGTAACACCCAAAAATACAAAAATCAACCAACCACGTATTGCTGTCATAGCATGAAAAGAATTGTTCTTTCATGCCCAAAACTAGAAAGAAAAATGTCAAGCAGAAGCATCAAAAGTCTAGATCAAATGAAGTTACTATATCGACCAGGTCAATCAACTAAAAGTCAAAATTCACAATGTTAAAACTAACAAAAGTCACACTTCCAGCTAAGGTGCTTGGAGTTGTATCTGATACAATAATAAGACCAGCAAAGTTCCGGCTTCACCTAGATTTTTTCTCAATGAGCCCTGGTAATTGCAGGCTGTAGTATGATACAAGTATAAAAAGTTAACGAACATCAAGTATAAATAGTTAACGAACATAGGTTCATAGATGGTTTGAATTGAGAAATACTGCTATGCAATCACTGATCAAAAAATGAGAAAGAATAGACTGGGGCAAAGAAAATATAACAGCAATAACGGTTTCAACAGCATAGCGATGCAAAGGGGATCGACAATTAAACATAAAGACAGACACCAAGCAGCCAAATTGATGCAAAATGTAAGAGGTGGCTAAGGAATCTATTTCTACATGAGGACATTATGAAAATATAGACAGGTCTATTTTAGATGACTAAGATTATGGACTATCACCAATGTAAAAGTATCAAAATCAGGAAAAGCAAAATTTATGAGGAGGATTTGACCCAAAAAAAAAGGTGTGCTGATTGATCCTTAGAAGAATGCCAATCTAACAGATCAAACATATGAGATAAACTAAGTACAATTTCAAGTAAGGGATCTCCAAGGAAACCCTAAAGAGTCTAATTGTATTCGGTGACAAAAACAGACAGTTAATTTTGGACCAATTCCCAATTGTGCATCAGGAGCGCATTCGATATGAGAAATATTTGTATGTGTATTTTTTCCAAACATTATATTCTCTAATGCTATTATTCCAATTCTATTGGACGTACCCAAAGGAACAGCCAGACACAAACAGTTAAACATACAATTCAAGATGCAAAATAAGTTGTGACAACATGCACCAAGTATGGATCAGTATGTCTTAACACCACAAAGCAGGTTTACTATATTAACTACTATTCCCAAGCTACATCCTTATAACCACAATCGTCCTTTCTCTAACCAAGATGCTACTTAGAGGGAATACTAACATGGTAAATGAATGTGCATCAACAACAAAAATTGTTCATCCTTAGTTCTATCCGAGGGAAAACATGCCCTAATGCTTACACACAAAAATAGAAAAAAGAGTCGACAAGTGTTAGCCCATTCTGCTCTTAGATTCACAATAACAGTATATTATGAAAAGCACTGAACTTGCTTGGATATCTCTAATGAACTTCAAAAAAAAACAATCTTTATTGCTAGGAGAACATCCCTAAAACATATCATGCTTCCTTACACAACAAAATCATTGCTTTAAACAACTTTATCACTCTCATTTCCAAAGAAAAAGAGAAAGATACAGAAATACCCACACAACAGTTTCAATCAATCCAGCTCTTTCTGAACTTTAATCCCCATAGAATTCGCCGTCCCAATAATAGACTTACAAATTGACTCCAAAGGCATGTACTGGCAAAAAGGGTCACTCTGCTTGATTTTCGCAATTTCATAAACGTGCTTTAGGGTTAACGTCGACGCCGTTACATGACCCGGGCGGCCACTTCCCAGATCAATTCCAGCGGCCTGCTTTAGGTACCAAGTTACTGACGGAGACTTAACGATGAAATCGAAAGTCCCATCCTTGAATGCGGTGATAGTCACCGCCATTGGTGTTCCTGCCTTGAACTTCTGGGTCCTAGCGTTGAAGTCCTTACAGAATGCCATGGAGTTCAGCTTGTACTGACCGAGGGCCGGACCTACTGGTGGTCCGGGCTTAGCTGCTCCCGCATCGACGGTGAGACGGATCGTGGCAGAGATAGGGCGGCGTGTTAAGATCTCTTTAAGCGTCGCCATGGTTGAAATGTGACGGCGAAGACTGGGGTTTTGCTATTGCTTTTGCAGCGCCGGTGACTGTTTGTGCACTTTTAATTAATGGGCTTCTGGCCCATCATATTAATGGGCTGCTGCATTCTTGGTCCAATAGGAAAAGTAACAGCAAGTTGCACTTTTTGCGGGAGAAAATGATCAAAATGGTCCTTAATGTATGGCTTTGATTCTATTTGGTCCTTAATGTATGGACTTGATGGAAATTGGTCTTTTATGTGTCATAAATTGTGATCAATTTAGTCCTTAACCCTAAAATTAATATATTTCTTTTTTTTTGCCATCAAAATATACGAAATATGTAAAAGATGCGCTCGTTCAAGACTTTCCTTCCCCTGTTTCCAAAAATTTCAAAAGAACACATCAATTTTTTTTAACCAAAAGGGCAAAATCGCTCATGACAAAATTGACGCCGTCACTCCTTTAAAAAACATAAAAATCGCTGCCGGTCCAAAAAAAATTTCTTTAAAATCGCTGCTGTGAAATATTTTTTTAACAACGCTGCCCCGGCAGCTTTTAAAAAATAGAAATAGCTTTTATAGCAACCATTTTCTTAAAAAAGTTTAAATTTTTTTTTATTAAAAATTCCCGAGGCGAGGACTACTTAAAAAAATAATGGGAAATCGCTCCACGTGTAGCGATTTTAGTTTAAAAAAATTTAAATAATAGCTGCCATTAAATTTTTTTAACTAAAAT
>JAJOOO010026694.1:0-37685 GCA_029582685.1 Solanum piurae
CAGATCTCGCTCGCTCACTCGCCTCTCTCACTTTATACAAAAACGCAAATGTATAAAATGCGTTTGTGTTTGTATAAAGCGAGAGAAAATTGTATATACAAATACAAATGCATATATTTTCGTCATATACACTTATGATTATACAAATACGATCTTCCCCTGTCCAGTTTTCTTTTGTCTTTCTCGCTTTATACAAACACAGATTATATAATTGATCATTTGTATATGTATACCAAAACAGATTATACAACTGCTTTCTTTTGTATATGTATAGCGAAATATATATGTTTATGTTTGCTATGGAGCGCAATTATGCAAACTTTGCTATAGCATACAAATATGAATTTTATGTTTGCTATATGTGAAAGTTGTTCTATTTAATATACTATCAAGAGCATATTTTAGGTTAGAATAATAATAATAATAATACTATGTCATTACTCTTTTAAGAAAAAATTGTCATTAACTATAATATCCACCGGAGTAGGGCGGTTCAAAATCAAACGATAATCGATAATTTGAATAAAAGTTATTGATTTATCGATAATAAGTTATTGGTTTACCGATTTTGATAAGGTTTTGTTTATTTTTGTTTTCAGGTTATCAGTTCTTAACGATTTGAACTTTTTTTCTTAACGTGTTAATTGATAACCTGATAGTAAATTAAAGAATTATATTTACTTCATTTGGCATATGACTTCGATTTTAGTTTCATACTTTTATTTCTGATAGCCTCAAACTCTTGATTATTCTACAATATACCGGTGCTTGTTTTGATCAAGATGCAGCTTGTCAACTCATGTGCACAATTTTGATTTGTCACTTTGTTTTTAAGTAATTTTTAACGTTTTTTTGGTGTGTGTCAAATCTTAACGGTTAAACCAATAACAATCAATAACTAATAAGTCAAATTGATAAACTTCAAAATCGAACCGACCGATATGTAACCCTATACGAGGGGAGTCAGGGTACTAAGAAAAATAAGTATGTACCTCCATGACGTAAGAATAAGATTTTTAATACACTATTCCAGGTCCCATTTTATAAAACGACACTTGATATTATTGTTGTTGAACTTATAGATAAAGCAGACATCCCATCTAAATTGACTTAATAAATATAAAAAAAACTTAAATTAATAGAAAAACTCGATTAAAGATAAGATAACTTTAGCATGAATTTATCAAAAATAAAAGTTATAAATATAACTAAAATGTGTTGATATTTTAACAAGAACTGCATGAATTTATCAAAATAAAAGTTATAAATCAAACTAAAATGCAAAGATGAAGTTGATATTATTAACAAGAACTACATGAATTTATCAAAAGAAAAGTTATAAATCAAACTAAAATGTAAAGATGAAGTCAATATTATTAACAAGAACTACATGAATTTTATCAAAATAAAGGTTATAAATCAAACTAAGATGTAAATATGAAATTGACATTATTAATAAGAACTAAACTGTAGTTTTTTTTTTATCGAGGCAAAAAGGTTTATAAGAACAAAAAAAATGCAATCGCCGTCTGTGGGGATCGAACCCACGGCCACGTGGTTAAAAGCCACGCGCTCTACCACTGAGCTAAGACGGCTTACGTTTATAACTTTAAAAACACTTTTAACTGATAACTGCTCCAGGTAGTAGTCTCTGGTTACTACTCAATTCTTCCACGGCCTTAACCCAAAAATTTCCAGAAGTTATATTTTTCCTTCTCCGCCACCATTGGCAAAAATCCTTAACTTTGCTTTTTCTCGAAAAAGTATTAAAGAGCAGAAGAGAAGGTTGCTTGGAAAATAACAAAATACCCTCTTGTTTTTGTCTCACCCTTCGATTATTTCAGTACTAGTAGTCGTTGTAGAGAATGGCGGCGCCGAAGGAACAGATAATGGATGTGAGGTCGGTGGTGGAAGCAGTTGCAGCAGGCGGAGATGATGTTGAGATTGATACCCCACTTTATGTGGTTGAAAGCCTCTGTATGCGATGTGGTGAAAATGTATGTGCTTCTTGAATCTTTTTGTTTTTTCTGTTTTCCATCCTTACTTGAGGAAAAAAGTTTATTTGTTAGAACTTGTACTATAGAAAAGATGGAAACTTTGCTTTAGCTGAAGAATGTAGAAGTTTTGTTGGTTAATTTACTTTTACTGAGTGTGTATGCTATAAAGTTACAATTTTGATGAGATGTTGTGTTTCTTAAGTCTTTTTTCTTTGGGTGTTTGTCGGGGTAAGGACAAGGTATAGCTTTTTTCTTCTTGAAAATTGCTGTAGAAGAGTTCTAAAAGTGTAGTAGCATGAAAGTGTGCTGAATTGAAGAACTCATATGCTTTGGTTAGTCTCTTTACTTCTTATACATAGTATTTATCTGAGTATTTTCTCTAAAGCTAGCTTTTTTGGTTATAAATTGTGGTGCATTAAACTCCCTTTTCAATTTTTGTTAGAGCTACATTGGTGGGAAATCTATTGGGTTCTTGGGCTTTATTGCTTTTGTGTTTTGTATGGAAACTATCAGCAGGATACGACACTTCGTGTAATGGTCTTATTGTTTCTGTCGACAGGGTACAACAAGGTTACTCTTAACACTGATTCCACATTTTAGAAAGGTAAGCCGCGTCCTTCCTCTTTGCTTATAGTTACAAGCAAAGAGTTGTGTACAATTTCTTTTTTTCCAACCAAACCAGAGTTTTGACTAATCAATATTTCTATTTTGACAAGCATAATACAAATAATAAGATAATTTTGGTCAGAAAGACATACTCTTATTGTCTAGTATTGTTGCATTTCCCTGAATTTAGATCAAATCGTAATCAGGCAATATTTTGACCAGAATTATGTTTTGACATTTGAAAATTAAAAGAACTGCATGATGTGGGATAGGAGTCCTAGCTTCTTTAAAATTTTGAAAAAGATAAGTGTGTGAGAAACCTCGTTTTCATTTGTGTATGACCAATGTTGTCACACTCTCTGTTTTGCATCAATGATCGTCATTCTAAAGGGAATCTTAATGTTCTTCCAGATATTATTGTCAGCATTTGACTGTCCACATTGTGGTGAAAGGTAAGGCATTTCATCTCCGAAGACACTGGAAAATGGAGTAACTTATCAATTACCTACCTTACCTTATTTTCCTTCCCTTTTCATTTCCCTTCTAAAGAAATAATGAAGTGGAGTTCGCTGGAGAGATTCAGCCTCGAGGATGTTGCTATAGCTTGCGTGTTCCATCGGGCGATAAAAAGGTATTTTCTCTAATACATATGTTGCCATTGCTATATGCCGTTAGATGAAGCACTAGGTTGCTATATACAATTTGCTACAATAGTTTTACTACATCTTTCAATGAACCCAGACTATCTTTTCTCCAAGAAGTTCTCGGGTTGTTATTAAAGTGGAATAATGTCTTGTTGTTTCTGTGCGGTGCGTAATTGCATACTTATCATGATTCTTTTTTACTCATTTCGTGAGGAAAAAGATATCTTGCCAATGTTAGTGAGGTAGTAGGCTGCTTTATGCATATTTTTGTGAAATGAAGAATTTTGTGCATCCAGGGGTTGTTTTAAGGTAATGATAATTTTGAATTAACTCTTCGCGAAGGTTGACTTACTGGTATTCTGAAAAACTGCAGTTGCTCAACAGAACAGTTGTGAAGTCTGAGGGTGCTACCATCAAGGTGCTCTATTAAACACTCTTGTTATTTTGTTAGTAGTCTCACTTAAACCTATTAAATCTCCATGTTTGATGTCGTTGTATTCATGAGATACAAGAATAGAAGATAATGTGTATTTAGATGGATGCTTGTACTTCTTAGTGAAGGATCAACAAATTTTGACTAAGGTCCTAAGCGAGCTACTTTTTCTAGAGTTACACTTATACATATATGTATTTCTTGATTGCTACATCTTTGCTTTTATGGTATTCAATATTCATTATCTTACTAATTTATGGTTGTGCTGTGCAGATATCCGAACTAGATTTTGAGATCCCCCCTGAGGCTCAGCGTGGATCATTGTCAACGGTATCTGCCTTTTTACTAGCTTGCCTTTCAAAAAATTATCCTTGTGATTAAATGGTTTGTTTATGCCTTCATTTCAATGTTCCACTAATGAAATTTTAGGCACGAATAGTTCAGAAACCTTCAACCTTCTCATCAAAATTTTCTTTTACATTCTGATGTGGTGTGTGTTAGGATTCTGAATTTATGGTTTTATGGGAGATTCAAAAATAAAAATGATGTAGGAGCAGTAGTTTTTTGTTCTCCCAGCTGCAAATAAAGAAAATTTTAGAAAGGGAAAAAGAATACTCAATTGCTTGCCTCTTGTTCTAATAAATATCTCTGTGCTACATTACAGATAGAAGGCATACTTGTTCGAGCTGCCGACGGTTTGGAGGCTCTTCAAGATGAACGGAAGGTGGAGTGTTTCTCTTGATTTAGAGGCTCTCTTGCATTGGTCTTGTCTTTTTCTCTATATTTTCTCATTCTGATATTTCCTTCTACGGCGCTTGCAGAAAGTGGATCCGAAGATGGCTGAAGCAATAGATCAGTTCTTGATAAAACTGAGAGCATGTGCTTCAGGAGATTCATCCTTTACTTTTATTCTTGATGATCCTGCTGGTAACAGCTTCATTGACAACCCGTAAGAGACTCATTTTTTTTACAATAGACATGTTATGACTTCTGCTGTTGCCCTATCTGTATATTGGAGTGCCTCATGCCTGAAATAGAAAAAAATATTATTGTGCAATCATATGATTTATCATGGTAACATCAGCAGCATGCTGGACACTGTTACCTGAAATTTTGAACTTTTCGGGGATGGATAAGTAGAACCAAAATACTTTTGGAGTTTAAATTTGGAACCAGTCCTTAATCTTCCGAAAAGGAAATTGCATTACTAAATGTGTATATGTAGGCATAACATATGCCATTAATACAGATCAAGAAATGATCACAATAAAGTGTTAGAAGAATATTAGAACACAAAAATGACTTAAAAGATTTGATTTGAATAGTGGCATATTGCTGTCTCTTTTTTCCTTTCTGATCATGGTTTTTGACTGCGAAGAGGTTTCTTTGCTCTATGTGTTTTGATTAGCGATTTAGTGGATTTAAGATTTTATCTTGTCCTTCAAAGAACAAAGTTTTTATTCAACTCACATAAAATTGGGAAGTGAAGTACCGAGTACGGCCCTGACGTTGTACAGTAGTGTGTAAAGCAAATGTTCAAACTGCTGGGTAACACCACTCTACATAATAAAAATTATGTAGATAATTAGGACCGTACTTGCTAGATGATAGACTTGTTCAAGTGGTACTGCTATTGGTATCCCGTATCGGACTAATTGTCTCGGATACAACAACTAAAACTGGCCTTTTTTCTTCATTGGTGAATACAGGGTAGGAAAAGTAGCAATGATGAATTGAAGGGGAAACAAAATAATCTTCCTATACGAATTGTTGAAAACATACTGTTAGAACGGATGTTATAGGAAGGATAATTCTTATCAAATAGGCGGAGCCAAATTTAAAATTCTGCATGTGGACCTTAATCACTTAAAATATGGAGGTTTCAGGTGCAACATTTACGCTTAATAACTTCATCTAAAAGTCTGAGTTAAGAACTTCTTCATCTAAAAGTCTGAGTTAAGAACTTCTTCATCTAAAAGTCTGAGTTAAGTTGTAATGTGGCTGATCTTTTGCTACTACTTATCTGAAGGCATCTTTGTCTGGATAAAAATCCTTTTCTTTATTGGTAAACAAGAAACAGAATTGTGTGTAGCTTGGTTTATGCAGACTGCCTTTGTTCATAAATCAATCAATCAATTAACTATGGCTCAATGCAGGTTGACTATATGAATCCTCTGTATCCAATCTGCTCTTTTCATGTCCAATTCTCAAAACTCTGTTTGTTAATTTGACGGCAAAAAAAGTATAAGTTAGGTCCATTTCACTTCAAAAGTATCTTTGTTTGTATGTGATATATAAAACGTATGAGTAGTAAGCTTACTTTAGCTACACTCTGTTTTATTATTGTAAACCGTATGCTCAGGTGAATGCATACATGACAGGTTAGCTCCATCTCCTGATCCTTCATTGACAATCACATTCTATGAGCGAACTCCTGAACAGCAGGCAGCTTTAGGGTATCTTGCTGACCCATCACAGCTGGGAGGACAAAGTGATGAGGTATCCAGTGAGGGGATAAATGATGTTCCTCATCGACTGCTAAATGAACCACATGGATCAGTTGGAGCAAGAGCGGGACGTCAGGCTATTGCTCAGGGTAACAGTGCAGAAATGGCTGAAGCTCTATTTCGATATTCAGCTCCTGAAGAGGTACGTCCTCCTGCTGGGGTTTCTTACATATATCTGTCCCTTTTAAACTTTCCTTCTGATTGCTTATTCTTTTTGACAGGTGATGGTGTTTCCATCAACTTGTGGAGCATGCATGGCGAAGTGTGACTGTAAAATGTTTGTTACCAGTATCCTTTTCTACATTTACACAATAGAAAACCTCATTTCTGCATTCCTCCCTATACAGCCCCTTGCTGCGAAATAGAAGGGATTACTAATAGTTGCAATTGTTGCCCATCATTTATTATATTTGTTACAAATTTGTTTTGTTCTATGAGGACATCTTCTTCTAATTAAACATGAGAATTTGTAATCATTGACAATTGTATAAACTTAATTATAAAATGTACTAGCTTATGATTTTCATTTCTTGGAGGATCCCTATACATCTCTGTTATTAAATCTCCGTAACAAGGACATCCTAAAACAGTTAAAAGAATCTGGATGGGATTGTGAGCTTCTTTTCAGTGATTAGATGCAAGTAAAGAGAATTGGCCCCATTTTATTAGTTTTTTTTGTTTCTATACATAACTTCTTCTTTTTTACAAAGGTAACAGTTTTCTGTACATAACTTTTACCATCTGGTATTGTGTTGTTTTGTGTAATTTGGTTTGATTAATTTATCTTTGTGATTTAGCATTTTCTATAAGAATTGCTACTGTCATCTGCTGCAAGCTATTCTGCTTCTATGGTATTGTTGAACTTGACCACTTAAAGATATTCCATACTTTCAAGAAGTAATAGTTATGGCATCCTCTTGTGATGCTTGTGGTTATCGCAACTCTGAGGTAATCTCTGTCATGTACTAGAAGAGAATAGCTTCTGGAATTTTTGTTAATGAGATTATGCTTGTCTTTGCAGCTGAAACCTGGTGGTCCTATATCTGAAAATGGAAAGAAAATTACACTTCATGTGGAAAACATTAAAGATCTAAGCCGTGATGTGATTAAGGTATAACTCTCCAGCCTATATTTGGCAGAAATACTAGCTAATTATGTTTATTTTTATTTATTTTTGTTGATCATTCATTTGTTGCCTTTCTCCAAAAAAAAAAAAACTTTTTTGTTTACTCTGTTATATTTGACTTAAGAAGCACATTTGCGTACTGCTTTCACATGTGACATGTACTTCTCTAACTTTGAAGATCACTATCTGTGAAAGCAAAGTTGTGCAAGGATGTAAATATTCAGCATGTAGGCATGAACGCCAAGATTTTACTTTTTTGTCTGGAAGTTGGGACCCTTTTGTTATATTTCTTTTCCTTGTGGATTTGTAAATACAGCATTTGAGAACATGCTTGAAGAACAAACACGACACAGTATCTGCAAATGGAATACATTTCATGCTTATAACCCAAGATTATATTACTTAGTTTTAGAGGGTTACAAGTAAAAAGCGAAAGAATAACATGATGGGTGGCAAAGAAAAAACTAATTTGTACTTTGGTGTAAAAGTGGCCTACTAGTGAATCTGAATCAGTATATGGACTTCTTAGACCTTGTTAGGAAGGAGAGTGTAGTAGGCTGTGCTTTATTCTCTGTATTTTGCTCCTTTCTGTACCATCTTGGTACTGCTTAAATAAAACTTTTACCTTGTCAAAAAAAACAAAAAAAAAAACAAAGAAAAACTAATGAACAAACAGTATCAACTTCCAACATTCCAACATCAGATCAGAGAGTTATATTTTCAAGACCAAAAAAAAGACTAGCAAAGCACCACAACATCTAAGGGTAAGGGTGTGACAAGTGGTCAATGAAGTGGGTGAAAAACTTGATGAGCAGGTTTCAAATCCCAACAGAGATAAAAACAGGTGATTTCTTCCCATCTGCCTAAACTTTGGTGGCAGATTATCTGGTGTTTGTGGTGGTCGGAGGTTGCAGGTAGGGTTATTCAGGATTTTTTGTCCATTTCCTTTCTCCTTCTATTAGTGGTTTTGTTGTGAATTTTGTGCTTTAATACTGGTTTGATTCAACCGAGACGCTCATAGTTTAATAAAAAGAATAAGAAGAGGACAGCATCAAGATCATGTTCAAGAGCAGGCATCTTCTTCTGATGCATAAAAAAAATAAAATTGAAGAAGCACAACTTCTTTAACAAGTTCTACTTGACAGTATCATACTTCTACTATGCAGTACCTTCATTACAACTGTTGAGACCTAATTATCTTGAATCTGCTTGATATCACACATATTACAAATAGGAAAATAGTTTTTTTTTAATGGCTTGGAGCCATTTAACTGTTTCACCCACTCTGTTTGTTTGCATTCCTGACTCCAAATTGTTGTTTTATATTTACCAGTCGGATAGTGCTGGAGTAGAAATTCCCGAGCTTGAGTTGGAGCTTACTAGTGGCACTTTGGGTGGAATGGTGACGACAGTTGAGGGTTTAATCACAAAGATCAGCGAAAGTGAGTATCTTGTTTTACCTTGTTTTCTCCTCCTTTTCCTTGTTTCTGTTTCTTGGATGATAATCTGTGGATGCATATTCAGTGCATCGATTATTCAGTGAGGCATACTTGAATTTTCAAGCTCATCCAAAGGTCGAGCTTCAATTGAACTACTGTGAATCTACAGTCATCATATTTAAGTCTCTTGGCATGTTTCTGATTTCTTCTTTTGTTTATTTTGTGGCAGTTAACTGAATGATTTCTTGTCTCAAATGGCATTTGTATAATCAATATCTCAACTCTTGAGATGTGCAAATACTCTATATTAGTTTACATGGACTACTGAATCGTCTTTTTCAATATGAATGAACCTTATTCTTTTGTGGTATCTGTATTTGGTCTTTTTTAATTTGTCATTTAAACTTCCTCTTAAGTGAACCTTTTGTTTTAATGTAGGTCTCGAGAGAATACATGGATTCACATTTGGTGACAGTCTTGAGGAAGACAGAAAGAGCAAGTGGTTGGATTTCCGAGCAAGACTAGACAAGGTAAATGTTGAGAGATACCTCTTACTTGCTATATCATATATTGTTTAATCTTATATGTGATTTCTCCGTTAAGAGTTTCATTTCTATTCAAGATTATGAGATGTGAATCACCTGGTTCTACGAAAATGTTTGTGGAAAATAATTACACCAGCATGTCCCAATTACCCCTAACCTTCTTCAGAGGAGCTATTTTAGGTGGTTATAACCATTTTTGGTACCATGACTGAGATGTAAAGATACAATCCGTATTTTCAGATACAAGTCTCCTTTTAACTTCCTCTATGTAATTCCATTCCAAATTTATTTATTTAATATATTTTTTGTTTTTCATTTCAAACATTCCACAGCTTTTGAGCTTGAAACAACCGTGGACATTGATCATCGATGATGCACTTGCAAATTCTTTTGTTGCACCTGCGACTGATGATCTCAAGGATGACAAACAGTTGACATGTAAGTCATTTTTGCACTTAGGTTTGCGTACACTCTTACCCTCTTTAGACCCCACCTGTGAGATTACACTGGGTGTGCTGTTGTTAAAGAAGAAACCCGAAGTTTGTGGATCCTTTGCTTTCGCTCTTTTACACAAACCTCCTTTAATTGAAAATAAGCGTGTTAAATTTTGCTCATTTGTGAACATATTTCACCAATACTGCAGTTGAAGAGTACGTTAGATCGTGGGACCAAAACGAGGAGTTGGGTCTTAATGACATGGACACCACCTCGGCCGATGCTGCTTACAGTTCAGCAGATGCTGCACCCAGCAAGAGTGCTGGCGATTGATAATTTTGTGCGTGTATTCATTTATATTGCTCTGGCCTTAAAATTTTATGTGTTTCTTCGCCTTGATTAGATTTTGTGCGTTAGTCTTTCTTTTAGCTTCATAGATGTAAAATTATTCCCTTTTTGCCTGTACACCTCGTTCCAGCAGTGTTGATTATGAATCATGAATTATTCTATACTGATTGTACTACAAGAAAAAATTCTACTACTACTATTAATTATCTCGATTATAGCTGGACTCTACAAGTGAATTATATTAGGTATGTTGTTATAATTATCCGACAATAGAGCTCGACTTCACTAATTTAGTTCTCTTGTACTGCTACCTCTGTTTATTTTAACTTGTTCACTATTTTAAAAAATAGTTTATATTTTAATTAATATAAGTATTATGATAAAATATTCCTATCATAGAGTACTTTTTTCCTTCCAAAATAAGTGCTATATTTAATTTGGACACATCTCTTAAAAAATTATTCATTTCTTAAAATAAGGGATTTTTTACTAAATAATATTTTGATCAAAGAAAAGCTAGTAATTTATAAGTTTTAGCTATGCAAGTAAAGATGGTTGTGAAAAAATAAGATTAACTTCTTCAAATTATATGCTGCCAGTGAAAAAGAGGCAAAGATGAGGGTAGGTGTCACTCTGTTATTCGTTATGGCACGTAGATAGCATACCTTTTGTTTTTTGTGAACCAAAATTGTACATCAATCACGTTTTTTCCACATCCTTATCAATTGGAGCCAAAAAAGAAGAAGAAGAAGATAGTAATATATAAAATTAAAAATAACAACAATTAAAATATTAGGTGTATTTCGATTGATTTCTCTGGAAAAGTTGAAAAATGATAAATTCTGCTACATAGTAAACAATACATCTTCAGTCACATAATTATAGATAAGCTATATTTGTGGTATCAAAAATATTTACCCATTATAATGTGTCTTATTGCATAAAAATCAAAATGGTTGTTGATTGACAAATTTATCTTTTAGTATTTGTTTCTTGAAAAACAATTTATTATGACAATTAATTCGATTATCATATAAAGCAGCTGATGGTTTAATCTTTTACATCATAATATCATTGAGTTCTCGATCCTTTAAATTAGAATTAGTAAGTAAAACTAGCTAAATTGATTCCTTCGGTACAAAAGCATCCAAATAAAATATCTAAAAATATTCATTTCTTAATTCTTCACTAATCAATATCTGATATCAATGGATGAGTTGCTCTTCTATTAATAAGAGATTGGTAAGGAGCGCTTTTCTCGAATGAGACAATACAAATTCAAAATAATCAGGCTCCAATATTAATACCAGAAAATATCATCTCTACTGCTAGCTTGATATATAGTGCAACAATTATTGTAAATGCCAAATAGTGGGCCACTACTTGTCTTTCATTCCATGTTTTTCTTAATATCTTGTATCTACTACATGTTTCTTTGAGTTTTCAACCACTATTGGAACTAAAACAAAAAGGTAAAAATGGCAATGACCAAGATGTCCTTAGCAACTCCATTGCTTCTGTGTGCTTTCTTTATCTTTATCCTGCAGGTTTGGTTCTTGCTTCTATTAACCTCTCTATAGTATTTCTCACTTCTTGCATATTATTTACTATGGATTTTAGTTTATACTGATTTTGACTTGAGCATCAGGATCATAGATTAGTGTAAAACAGAAATATTGACTTAATTTTGCAGCATTATCCCCGTTTGGGCTCCCAGTCCATGCTCCAGTTGGGCCTGAGCGTGAAGGGGTGTTAGAGCGGGTAAAAGTTTCACATTGGTTGGGGAATTGACCGGTGGTCTCCTTATATGGATTCGAGCAATCCTCCTCTCATGAGCAAGCGTTTGGGATTGAGTTAGGCCCAAGTGTCATATCTTTACAGGTTGAATACCAGTCCTCTGTATAATACTACTAAAAAAGATAGTCTGGTGCACTCAGTGGCGGCTCTACACCTTTGGAAAAAAAGCAATCGCCTTAGGCCCCAAAATTTGAGGGGCCTCATTTAAAAATAAAATAGTATGTTATACATATATTTTTTTTAAAATATCGAGTATTATTTATAGAAATTATAAACTTTTCATAAGAGAGCAAAGAAGTAATAGAAGTTTGATAAATTATGAGTACTATGTCTCAAGAAAGATTAAATAATTGGCTATAATAAACTTCATAAAAAAAAAATATTTGAATTTAAAGCCTCCATTCAGATTTGGCTTTAAGCCACCAATTTATTAGAGCCGCCCCTGGGTGCACTAAGCATCGTGTTCACGTAACAGCCCAGGAGGTGCTGCACTCCTATTGGGGTAATGTATGTTGCCTACCCCTGATCAATGACTAGTTTTACGGCTCGAACCTTTATCTATAGGTGACATGGAGACAATTTTAGGCTTTCCTTCTCGTCTTATATAAAACTATGATTGAATAAATGTGATTACATGTAACATTTATGATTAATTGGTAGCTAATTAGTTGTAAGACAAAGCTTACTTCCATAATTCACCTGTAGGCTTTGTGGCTGTGTGCTTAATGAATCTGAGTATTATGACTAGGAAATTAAACTAACCTAGAGTCATGAGAACAGTTTTCTGCTGTGATATTTGCTTGAAACTGGCAAGTAGGAGAAATAGGAAAAGGGGAAAAAGGAGAAGAAATAAGTGGACTATGTTTGTTTTTAACCCTTCCCTAGGAGCTTCCAACTTTTTTCTCCCTTGGTGACTCGAACTCACAGCCTTCGGGTTGGAAGTGAGGGGTACTTACCATTCGAGCAACACCCTCTTGTCGTGTACTATGTACAAGTTCTGCTTGCTCAGCTAAAGAGATAGTGTATGAAGCTTTTGCAAGCCTATTCTCAAAAAGTTTTTATCTTTTTGTGTTGTTCATTGATGAATACAATTACTAGATCTATCATTTTTTCTTATGGAAATAAAAGCAGGTTCTTGCAGAGAAGCCAATATCTGAAGCTAAAGGTGAATCCGTAATCCTTCAGGTATATTTTTCTTTTCATGATTCATGTTATAGCTTACTGTCCTTGCTCCTTCAGTTTTAAAACTCAGAGAGATTTTTGGATGATCATATAGGAATCAATCATCAAAGAGGTGAATGAAAATGCTAAAGCTGGATGGAAAGCTGCATTCACCCTTCGGTTCTCGAATTTCACAGTAAGATCTTTATATATTTATAACTAATAACAGTTTTAGAGGGATATCTCATCCTTCATGGCTCCTATTTTCACAGGTTTCTCAATTTAAGCGCCTGCTTGGAGTTAAGCCCCCAAGAGAGGGTGATCTTAAGAGCATCCCTATTTTAACTCATCCAAAACTTAAAAATTTACCAAAAGAGTTCGATGCACGAACAGCTTGGCCTCAATGTAGCACAATTGGAAGAATTCTTGGTCAGTTTCTTCATCTTATTGTTTGGTCCTTCTACGCTATATTCTGATTAGTACAATGCTGATGTTTTCTGTACCTTACATTGCAGATCAGGTGACTGCTCTTGCTTACTATTTAGTCTCACTCTTGAAAATGCTAAATGCCCTTTCCAGATTCTATAGTGGTCTTATCCTTTATATTCCAGGGACATTGCGGTTCTTGTTGGGCTTTTGGTGCTGTTGAATCGCTTTCTGACCGTTTCTGTATTCATTATGGCTTGGTAAATTCATGTTAATCAAAGAAACACTTGCAAGGTTTCATTTCAACGATGATTATTGACGATTTCTTTTGGTGTGTGATGTAGAATATATCTCTATCCGTAAATGATGTGATAGCATGCTGTGGCTTTTCTTGTGGGGATGGCTGTGATGGTGGATCTCCCATATCAGCATGGCATTACTTTATCCGCAAGGGTGTGGTCTCAGAAAAGGTAAATAATATTCTTTTCGACTTAGTCACCTCAGAGGGATATGCTCAACGACTCTTAAGTTAGTAAAACTTGTTCTTGCAGTGTGACCCTTACTTCGATAATATTGGATGTTCCCACCCTGGTTGTGAACCTACATATCCCACCCCACAGTGCAACAGGAAGTGTGTTAAGGAGAATATACTCTGGAGTAAGTCCAAGCATTTCGGTGTCAATGCATACATGATCTGCTCCGATCCATACAGTATCATGACAGAAGTTTACAAGAATGGACCAGTTGAGGTTGCTTTAAATGTTTATGAGGTAAGAAGGATAAGTATTTGTATATTACTGGTGAAATACTTTTAGGTACAATGTAGATTGCTTAGCACAAAACAGTAACATAAGTTACTTGGTGATTGTAAGGGCCAATCTTTTCCCTTACTAGAATAAGGATTTGTTGAAATTTTTTGTGGATCACAGGATTTTGCTCACTACAAGTCAGGAGTTTACAAGCACGTAACAGGGGAGTATATCGGAGGCCATGCTGTTAAGCTCATCGGATGGGGAACTAGTGAGGAAGGAGAGGACTATTGGGTATGTTGGAACTATTAGTATCTATTTAAGATTATGTTAACTTATCAGTAGTTAATCATCATCTTCTTCTTTTTTTCTGCAGCTTCTTGTGAATTCCTGGAACAAAGGCTGGGGTGATGTATGTCCTTATTGAGTTTATACGGTTGATTTCTCAGATGGTCACTCAACTAATACTTATTATCTCACAAAGTTACCTTTACTCTTGATTCTGACTTTCTTCAACAAAGAAAGCGACTTTTTGAGATAATAACGGCTAGTTAAGTGACCATATCAGAAATCAACTCCCAATTTACATGAGCGAAAAAGTTAGTAGTATTATATTTCTATAAGCTTCTTTTTGTCTTATTGTGTTTGTGTGTGTATGCCAGGATGGGTACTTCAAGATCAGAAGAGGAACAAATGAGTGTGACATTGAATCTAATGTAGTTGCAGGATTGCCTTCAGCAAGAAATCTAAATGTGGAACTTGATGATGATTTCCTTAATGTATCAATGTAAAATGCTACTTCATCAACAGGACACTAAATAATACTACTACCAAAGTCTATGCAATTTATGGAGTCCTTTGGTAGTTTGGTAGTGTGTATAAGAATAATGTTGAATATAATGTATTAGTAATGTTTACATTAATAATGATTGTATTGGTTATGATAAGATATATATATATTAATTATACTACCTTTATACCAAATAAAGTATTGAATTAGTTATACATAGGGTGGAAAAATGTACTATGAAACATGATACTAATAATACACATATTGTTAATGCATGCATTATTTTTTCTAGTGTATTTTACCAAATGACACCTAAATTGCATTTTCATCTTGTGGATTTAATTAGATGTGCAATTCAAAGTTTCCACTATGAATTACTTGAATCTAGATTAAGTCGGGCCTCAATAATGTGGATATTTGTCTATTTTGTGAGAAATTTAAAAAACATAATTGTTCCTTTATTGAGTAACATTAATAAGGAGAATTTTAGTATCTCAGTGGATTAATTACATAAATTTATCTTATTGATGAGTGTACGATTCTCTACCTTATAATCACCTCCTTATTTTTCCTTCCTAGCCCTAATTTTTCTTTTTAAAGAAAGAAGGGAAAAGGGTTTGAAAAATACTTCAACTTTGATCGAACTTGTTGTTACGATACCAAACTTTGGAAATGACCTTTTACCCCTGTACTATTTAATAGTGTATTTTAAAGGTATATATGTGCCTATGTGGACATCATAAATATTGCATCATTTTAAATAATAATGTGTCCACGTGGGCACATATATACCTTTAAAATACACTATTAAATGATGCAGGGGATAAAAGATCCTTCATAAAGTTTGATATCGTAACAACAATTTCAACCAAAGTTGAAATGTTTTTCACACCCTTTTAAAGAAAGGGGAACATCCGATGCAACACCTCTATAAATAAGTTGTCCTACAAAAAGATTTAGCTCTTTATAGAATCTATAGTTAAATTAGACAAAAGGTGCTCACCTTCTATAAACTTAAAAGAGTTATTTCTGTTCACTATCATTATTTATTATATAGAAAATAAACAAGAATACAAGATGCGTTTGAGAAAACAAAATTACGTATAATTTTCGAAAGATATGATATTTATTTAGATCTTTTTCAATCAATCAAACGAAAGAGGAAAAGAAAAAAAACATTACTGGTGGGAAAAGAGATGAAAAGTAAGGGCGATAATTTGATGAAAAATAACATTTTAAATTATTGATAGAAATTTAACGAAATATGACAATTAATTTGACACGACAGAAGTAGTTTTTATTTGCACACTTTGTGGAGGAAAATTGTACACCTGACTGACTAAACAAAAAGAAAATCTAAACAAAAAATTAGTTTGAATTTTACTTTGTAATATCACTGACTTTGGATGAAACGTGACTTAATCAAATTCTATTATGATTCTGTCACATCACAATTACATATAGGTCCAAAACTAATGTTATCCCTTACAATTTCACGATATTGATTGATTTGGAATAATTTAATTATACTTCAATAATACAATATCACTCCAATTTTCAAATTTATTTTTAGGTTTCATTTACTTTCTCAAATTGTTTATCCAGCTTGTTACTGCAAGTAAATTAAATATGAATATCGACTGTGGTTGCACATGTAAAAGTCTGTGCCCTCGAGCAATCTCACATGGAGACTTCAAAATTTCTATAAAAAAAATATATTTAACTTATAAGATTTTTATTATATAAATAATTTTTTTAGAGTCATTTAGTAGCTAGTTAAAATTACGCAAATATTAGTAATATAGAGATTAGTTATAAAAGAATTTATGTATATACGGATATTCATTAGGCAAAACTTAGTTATTCATGAATTAGTTATATATGTATGAATTATTTCATCTTATATCCTGCATTATACAATACATAACGAGTTTCTAAATTATCAACTAAACATTATATTTACGTGAATAACTTATTTCATATTCAACTACCAAACATTATAGACAGAAAGGGAAGGGGTGGGGCAGTATTGCTTGTGAAATAGTCCAACTGGAATACCTAACATACCAAGTTGAACTAGACTTTTGGGAAAGGTAAAACACTCAAAATTCTTTAATCCAAAAAAATATCTTATAAAACCAACCACAAGTAGACATCATCTTCTTGTTTGATAAAGCCATTTTTTTTATATTGTCAGAGAATGGGCCAATAAAATTGGTTGTTATTCTCTTTTTCTTTTTTTCCTCTTTATATTATATATATACATACACCTTTGAGATTCCTCCAATTCCACAACACAAAAAAAAAGATGGCCTTGACTTTAAAGTCTTTAATAACTCCTTTACTTTTGGGTGCTTTCTTTACCCTGATCTTACAGGTTTGTTTCTTCAATTTTAATGAACATTTCTATAGTACTTATCTTTTTTATGATCTTTTGTGGGTTGTTCTTGCTTATTAAATTGATGGTCTTGTTTAGATCAGAGACGGAGCTAGAATTTTGAGTTTATTGGGTTTTAGATAAATCATTTGAGCTAGATTGAATGAATTTTTCATAAACAACATACTAGTGTGATTCCACGAGTAGAGTCGGGGGAGAGTAGGATAAGATAGGATGTAAGCAGAGCTTACTTTGACCTTTGTGTCATTTGTGAGATAGAAAGACCTTTTCCAATAGACCCTCGCGATCGGGGCCATGGTTTAGATGGTTAGTTTTTGATGATTACATGGAATAGCCCTTTTGCTATTTCTTGAGGAAGATCAAAGATTGTTGAGTATTTTGGACTTCATGTGTGATGAACATGAATGAATTTTAATGATTTTCTGATTACATAATGGAAAAAAAGAAGTAAAGACATGTTTTTGCTGTTTCAATATATGGTTTGATGAGAAATTCTTATGTATTAGTTAATTTACATGTTCCTATATAGTCTTTATACATAAAAATACATTCAAACTTGGTCCTGGCAAGTAAGCACTCTAACTTTGAGTATGTACATCTGGACACCTCAACTCGTCTCCAATGTGTTAGTTGAAAACTCCAACTTACAAAATGATTATCTGGACACCTCCAAAACTCATGTGTCATGTCAAATGTCCACGAGACGCTATGGGTACGAGTTGAAGTGTTTTGTTGCCAGTTGAGACCAAGTTGAGTTGTCTAAATATGCACTTTCAAATTGGAGTGCTCACTTGTCAGCTAAGGCCGTGTTTGAGTGTCTGTTTATATATTATGTCTTCCATATATACATGAGTCTATATGAGAGGAAGTATTGCTTCACAAAGAAATACAGAAGGGGGAAAGAAGAGAAGAAATAGTTAACGAGTTACAACTTCTGCTTGCTTTATATTTCGTCGTAATTTCCCCATGTTGTAGTGTTTTAGTTGTATGATGTATTAGCTACATATTTTTGTCAAAAAGAAATATTCAGGCTAAGAGTATTGTAATGCTGTCTTCTTTGAAAGCAGGTTTCTGCAGAGAAGCCAATATCTGAAGCTAAACTTGAATCTGCAATCCTTCAAGTATGCTCTTTTGTTCATGATTCAAGAAGATGTTATTGTCATTGTGCTCAGGTCGAATTTAAAACTGAGACACCTTAATTTTTGGATGATAATGTAGGACTCGATCGTCAAACAAGTCAATGAGAATGCCGAAGCTGGATGGAAAGCTGCATTCAATCCTCAATTATCGAATTTCACGGTGAGACCATCATATAGCTAAATATTAAAACCTATAAACGCTAACAGTGTAAAAGTAAGATAACTACCCCTAATTTCCTGTAAAAAGTGGGATCAGTAACCTTGAACATATGACATGTTATTAACCAGTGACAGTTACATTTTCTTTTAGTGGGATGTTTCATATATACTTCCCCATTCAATTCTGCAGCTATACCCCAAAAACATGCATTTATAATTATGTCCTTATTTGGTTGTCACAGGTTTCCCAATTTAAGCGCCTTCTTGGAGTTAAGCCTGCAAGAGAAGGTGATTTGGAGGGAATTCCTGTTCTAACTCATCCAAAACTTAAGGAGTTGCCAAAAGAGTTCGATGCACGAAAGGCTTGGCCTCAATGCAGCACAATTGGAAAAATTCGAGGTCAGTTATTTCACTTCCTTGCTCCATCCTTTCTAGCTATAATTCGATAATAGAGATTCTAATGTTTCCATCTTTGAACATCAATCACCGGGACAAATTTGCATCACAGATCAGGTGATTTTCTGCTACTGGTCTAGTTTGTTTCTATTAAATGTGCTAAATGGCACATTGCAGGTTCTCTCTAGTGGTCTAATCCTATATATTTCAGGGACATTGCGGTTCTTGTTGGGCTTTTGGTGCTGTTGAGACGCTGTCTGATCGTTTCTGTATCCATTATAATTTGGTAAGTTATGTTGAACTATGTGACTACCTAATTTAAACTGTTAGAAATGATACATTTCACGAGCCTAATTCAACACGCCCTCTCATGTGTGAGCTTAATTCTATGTCATGACTATGAGCCAAGCACGTAACCACCACCTTATCATAGCACACAAACTTGTGCAGTTTGACTGTAGTTATAGTCACTGATGTTAACTTTTAATGTGTAATGCAGAGTATCTCTCTGTCTGTAAATGATCTGTTAGCGTGCTGTGGCTTTTTATGCGGGAGTGGTTGTGATGGTGGATATCCTATAGCAGCATGGCGATACTTTAAACGTAGGGGAGTGGTCACAGAAGAGGTAAATGGTGACTTATTGTCACCTCAGTGAAATTACAGCTTTCTGTAAAACCATCTAGAGTAGTATGGCTCTTTACGATCAATCACTAACAAATTGAGCATATGCTGGCAGTGTGATCCTTATTTTGACACTACTGGATGTTCCCACCCTGGTTGCGAACCGCTATACCCCACTCCAAAATGTCATAGGAAGTGTGTCAAGGGGAACGTGTTGTGGAGGAAATCAAAGCACTACGGTGTCAATGCATACAGGGTCAGCCATGATCCCCAGAGTATCATGGCGGAAGTTTACAAAAACGGACCAGTTGAGGTCTCTTTTACTGTCTACGAGGTAACAAGGAGAAGGATTATGTCATACAGTTCTCAAATAACACATTGTCTGAGCTTATATAACCTTTGTTGTCTCTTTTTACTAGCAGCACTTCCCGGTACTGAATAACTTGAAACTTTTTGTCAATCACAGGATTTTGCTCACTACAAATCAGGAGTTTACAAGCATGTTACAGGGGGAAACATGGGAGGCCATGCTGTTAAGCTTATCGGATGGGGAACTAGTGAGCAAGGAGAGGACTATTGGGTACGTTGATGTGTTCAAGTTATCGTCTTCTATTTTCTATCGAAAATCATACATCGTTTTGTCAAAAATTTAATCACCTTCTTTATATCTTCTTGCAGCTCATTGTTAATTCTTGGAATAGAGGCTGGGGTGAAGTATGTTATATCCTTGATTTTCTCCTCATGCTCTCACCACTTCTTGTTGAACATGCACTAACACACACATATCTATACAACTTTTAACTTATATATACTGACAACGTAAATAGTATATCCACCGGTTAAAGCAAGTTATTTACTACAAATCGTACATTGTCCGTGCACGTAAGTAAAACACTATCTCTCCATGATGACAGGATGGATACTTCAAGATCAGAAGAGGAACAAATGAGTGTGGCATTGAACATAGTGTGGTTGCAGGATTGCCTTCAGCAAGAAATTTGAATGTGGAACTTGGTGATGCTGTCCTTAATGCCTCAATGTAAACTTGATATTTCTTCAACAAGGACATTACATAATAATACTAGCAAATTAATATGATACTGGGGATGAGAAAAACCTTATGAATTGCATATTTATCTTGTTGATATAATCTGTATAATTCATAATTAATACTTGTTCTAATAGTCACTTTTCACTTTTCAATTTTATGACTTAAGAATACTTTTGTTTGTTACACTTACTCCCTCCGTTTCAATTAGTTCCGATTTGACATGGAGTTCAAGAAAATAAAAAAGACTTTTAAATTTTGTGATCTTGAATCGGGGCGAATCTAGGGGTTGTCAGGGTGTTCGCCTGAACCACCTCAACAAAAATTACACGGTATATGTAGGGTAATTATTTTAAAAGTGTTTATGTATATATATAAATTTTGAATGTCGTGAACACAAGACTAGAGGTTGGATAAGTAGTTAAGAGAGTTCAAAATTCACTTTGAGGTAGTGTGAACCTAAATTTAATTGGGGCATACACCTAAGAGCTTTTTAAATAAAAATTAAAAAAACACAACTCAACACCAAAACCGATAGAGTTATGCACAACTCGTTTAAATATGACTCGGATGAAAGTTGAATATACTCTTTTCATTTTATATTACTTGATCCCTATTGACCGGACACACTCCTTAATTTTTTTTTTAATTAGAATTGTATTTTACTAAACTAGCTTTACTAATATACTTTGCAACTCTAAATTTAACTACTACTATTATTTTATATGTAGTTATTTATACTAAGGATAATATGAGAAAAAAGTAAAAAAATCTTTAAATTGTTAAAATGTACCTTAAACGCATTTGCAAATGCATTTTTATCTAATATTCATAAAAACCATACAAAAAATCTCCAAAGGTAGCTTTTCAAGACCTTAATTAGTGTCTGTTTATTTATTTTAATTACAGACTCCCTTTCTGAGTGGAAACAGATGACAACATTTTTCTTTTTTCTTCAGGATTGTCAGTTTATTCGCTTATATATTTATTCAATAAATATAATTGACAAAATATTTTTTATTCTTGTGATCATAAACATGTCACATGGAAAGTTAGCATTGAAGAGTTACTACAACTTTGCTAAGAAAGGTGTTTGTTGAGTAAGAACAACTTTTGAGCCCAAGCCCCTTATATAGATCGGGCACTTGAGCGCTTTTTTTCATATTGATCAAGACTTTTCTTGAGTTTGAAATAAGGAGCATGAAAGAAAGAGTAGCAGTTACGACTTATCCGTTAGCACATTCCTTTTCTTATCAGAGTGTTATTGTGTGATCTTAAAAAATTATTCTTTTTAAAATGGATTAAAAAATAATAAGACAAATAAATTAAAACGGATGAAGCTAGTAAATAAGTTTGGGGACTTAGCTAGGAGCTGAAAACAGTGGGTATGCCCTGCCGTGCCATCCCATCCCATCCAATACCATACTAGTTGTCCACACGCCACTTTAATTTACATAATTTTCTATTAAAACTTTTGCATAAAGTCACTCGTATGAATATAAATAATAAAAAAGAATAAGATGTTTATTAAGATTATAGATAACATATGAATATATATAAGTATATATTAAGTTATTATATTAAATACTGTATTATTAAGAATTTTTATTTCTCAATGTTAACTAAACTAATCTAGTACCTTAACCAACATATTATTACTAAATTCTTTTAATAATATTATATTTTTCTATTCAAGTTGGAAACATAATACGTATATCCATAAGACCCATTACGTTATCTTTCATATTTATTTATTTCATAACAAAACAAGAACTGAAATTACGGACCATTCTTCCAAATAATGTTAAACAAACAAGTGGACAGTTCATTTCAAATTAAAAATATATTAAAAAAATAGACTCCAACTTGAAGGATTTTTATTTTTTTACCAAACAGATGATAAGAATTCTCAAAATTAGTACACTCTTATATCCAATAAAAAAATTACACGTGTTTGTTAACTAAACATTTTCCAGACCTAGGGAACTAAACATTATAATTAATTCAAAATATCTTAAAAGTGGAGCATTAGCAATAATAAAAGCTACAGTATAATCTTTTTAATTAATACGTCAAGAAAGAGGGGCCAATAATTCATTCATCTTTTCCTGTATCTATAAATATATTTTCTGGGTTTCCTCCATTTTTAAGCCACCATTGCAGAACCCCAAAGAAAAGCCCAAAAATATGAAGCACATAGCCACTTTTTTGCTTTTGGTTGCTGTGTCTACCCTTGTTTTGCAGGTTTGATTCTTGATTCTTTATGTTTTTTTGTTGTGTTTTTGGATGATTGGTTTGCTTTATATAGCTTTTAGATGAATGGATGTAATAAGTTATTGTATCAGACCGAAATCCCATGTCCTTTTCATTTTTAGCTTTTGGGTTGAGCTTAATCTTGGTAATCATGATGATAATTAGTTAATTAACTAATATACTCCTAAAAAAGGAAATCCTTTTAATGTTTCTTGAAGGTTCTGTTTATGAGGTTTGCTTGGGGTCTGTTTGTTTGTTTGTTTTCCCTTTTTGGGTTTGGGGGTGGGGTGGGATATATATGTATCTATATACATCTAGTTGAAGTATATTATGTACCCAAAAAATTGGAAGTATGTTGGGTTGACAGTGTGGAAAGGGGGAGGGGGATGGATGGTGTAATGGTATTTTGTGTATATGGTTTTTCACATACCATAAACTTTAAAGGTGTATATGAATGAAGCGCCAATAGATGATAATCTACCACAGTAGATATTTCTAAGATTACATAAAGGTAGAAAGATGTTTCTTAGCTAGTAATTGTCCATTTTGAATCAATTGCCCAGGTCCTAACTCCTAAGAAAGTAATTGTCTAATTAAACCATGCGGAGACAAATCCTAGCTTGCCATGAGCTTCTGCAAGGCCACTGTTTATTCTGTGCTGGTTCATATTCACACTTTAAGTTCCTTGATTATAAAATGTTGAGTGGGAATTGTCAAATGGCACCAGAGCCTGAACTTGATGCTATCTTGCTCTAACTTATTTATATTTGGATGCTGATGAATAATTTATGAGTGGTAAGGGACAGGCATAGACATTCAGACTTAGCACATATAGTTGCATCTATTGTCTATTGGCAAACGAAAAAAATGATAACATTTGTTTTTATATTTACAACTAACTTTTTAATATTATGTACCAAATCAATTTATCAACTTAGGTCGAAGTAAATATAGTTTTCATTCCAGTCCTAGTTCTCTTGCAGCTAAATGCACGCAAAACAATATACACTTGTAGTACAAGTGTAGATTTTGCAACAATGGTTGTGTATGTTTCACGAGTAGAAGAAAGAAAAAAGTATGTGGGTCAAATGAATGAGAAAATTCATGGCATGTTATGACTGGAAATTAAAAAAAACTAGAAATGAAAAACAACATTTTGCTGCTATGATGAGTTTGTAAGTGGGAAATTGAAGACTTCACCTCCAGACTTCCCACATTTTGCTAAGAAATAGAAAAGGGGAAATGGAGGAGGAGAAGTGTTGCTGCTTGAGCCAAAATTACATGGTCGAGTTCTTAATCTCTTTCATATTCTCAATGTTGCTTTCAACATTACAGCGGCTAGGATGTTAGGGATTCAATTTAAGAGCATTTTAGAAGGTTGACAGTCTGAATTGTGGATGTTTTAGGTCCAATTATTGCGAAAGCTTAGTCTTGGTAGGTTAAAGTACCATATGCTGAAGCCTATACCTGAAGTTATTTAATCTTCCTGTAGTCCATTGTTGAATACATAATTTCTTTTTTGAACGGCAAGCAGGTTGTTGCAGAAAATCCAATATCCCAAGCTAAAGCGGAATCTGCAATCCTTCAGGTATGATTTCCTTCATCATAGAGAAGATATTACTGTCATTGTACTCTGATCACAGATTCTTCTTGAATGGTCGTACAGGACTCAATCGTTAAACAGGTTAATGAAAATGAAAATGCTGGATGGAGAGCTGCACTGAACCCTCAATTCTCGAATTTCACAGTGAGATTTCCATAAAGCTGTATATTCGTTTTGTACAAACTTAGGTGCCCTTTCTTTGTGCAATGCCATATCCTTCAGCTCTCCTTTATGAGTGCATGTACCCTTCATTCACAGGTTTCCCAATTTAAGCGCCTTCTTGGAGTTAAGCCCACAAGAAAGGGTGATTTGAAGGGCATCCCTATTTTAACTCATCCAGAACTTTTGAAGTTACCCCAAGAGTTTGATGCACGAGTGGCTTGGCCTCAGTGTAGTACTATTGGGAGAATTCTTGGTTAGTTTCTTCTCTTTTGTCCTTGGTTTAGTGCTGTAGTTCTATAGAGTGGTGCTAATGCTTTCCATCTTTTGATGTCATGCACCGGTACTGTTTTGCGACGCAGATCAGGTGATTTGTCTTGGTTCTAATTTCACTCATTTGTTTTTCCTGCTGAATTTGCTAATTGCTCTTTCCTGGTATTCTAACAATCTGATCGTTTGTATTTCAGGGACATTGTGGTTCTTGTTGGGCTTTTGGTGCTGCTGAGTCGTTGTCTGATCGTTTCTGTATTCATTATGGCTTGGTAAATTCATTCCTTCATGCAAAAACTTGCAAGTTTATTCTAGTTATGGTCGCTAATGATTCAATTTTTATGTGTGAGGCAGAATATCTCTCTGTCAGCAAATGATATCATAGCATGCTGTGGCTATTTATGTGGGGATGGTTGTGATGGTGGATATCCATTAGAAGCTTGGAAATACTTTGTTCGCAAGGGTGTGGTCACTGAAGAGGTATACTGTTTTGTTATACACTTACTGTACTTCAGAGGGATTACATTTTTCAGATATTGTGGGATTCTTATAACGTTCTGAAAAAAGATTGTGGATCATTATGCTCGACTAATAAAAAATTTCCTGTCAGTGTGACCCTTACTTTGATAATAAGGGATGTTCCCACCCTGGATGTGAACCTGGATATCCCACTCCACAGTGCAAGAGGAAGTGTGTTAAAGAGAATCTACTCTGGAGTAAATCCAAGCATTTTGGCGTCAATGCATACCTGATCAACTCCGATCCGTACAGTATCATGACAGAAGTTTCCAAGAATGGACCAGTTGAGGTTTCTTTTACTGTTTACGAGGTAAGAATGATTGAGGAAGAGAGTAAAGTTCTGATCCTGAATTTTTGGGTACAATTTGTAGTATATGATATGAAGTTGAATGTTGCATGAACCTGATAAACAACAACAATAACAAATATGCCTTAATCCGACGCAACAATCGAACAGCAGTTCTCTATCTACCCCGTGATATTGTTAACCTTGGACGGCTTATTTCAGGCTAACTCTAATGAACTTTGAGAAACTTTAGTTAAATATTACAAACACCCTTTTCTAATTTTTTAAATGTGATTCCCTTACAAATCATATGTGAGGACAATAATAATGCTTGGCGGAATTATATAGCAAAATATAATTGGAATTACTTTCTTTTGATGGTTAACTGTCAAATAATTGTTGATAAGCTGTTCGACAGAGTTCAAAATAATTGTTGGTCACTAACTCTACCCTTCTGAATTCTAGTGTTACCATCTACTATGTTTGTGGAAATATTGTGCCAATTAGTGATCTGTAGAGGTTTATGTTCTAGGATAATTATGTCCATGACAATGAAGTGCCAGTTAGAAAGTCCAAGGATCTGCTTAAATGGATCTAGAGGTCATTGTTTAAACGCACTAATTTCTTAGTCTGGAAATATTTGAGCCATTTCTGCATAATTGTACTGATTGTCAATTGGTGCATACTTGAGTAGTAGACTGCTTATTTTGTTCTTGCATTTGCCCTCAGCATGGTGTCCTTATGAATGCATCCTCTTTTCTGGTGAAATTGAAATTTGCCAACTTGGATTAGTTTCTTTACTCTTTCTGTTATCGTCTCCTATTTTTACCTGTGACCTCCCTGTACTGAATGACAAACTGTTTCTTGAGCGCAGGATTTCGCTCACTACAAGTCTGGAGTTTACAAACACATAAATGGTGAGGAAATGGGAGGCCATGCTGTTAAGCTCATTGGATGGGGAACCTCTGAGGATGGAGAGGACTATTGGGTTTGTTGACATCTTCTAATTGTGCAATTAAGATCTTCAAAATCATTTCGTCCTTTCTAAATTTGATCATCTTTTTTGGCTTTGCAGCTCCTTACCAATGAATGGAACAGAGGCTGGGGTGACGTATGTCTTGATCTAACCCTTTTTCTTTCAACATTTTACTTGAGCAAAAATAGTTTCTTCTTCTATGAGAAATATTAAAAGTTGGTGAACCATTGGTTTACCCTTTCTTAATAGGATTTTACACACTTGATTCATAATGTTCAACATCCGTAGCTATTACTTTTGTACATTTGCATTGTTGGGTGATTTCATCTTTCCTACTTCTTGAAGATGTGCTAACTGAGCAGCGCGTACGTCCTTATGATGTTCTTCTCAAATGCATATTTGTCTTCATGGCAGGATGGCTACTTCAAGATCAGAAGAGGAACAAACGAGTGTGGCATTGAAGAAGAAGTGGTTGCAGGAATGCCTTCAGCCAAAAACCTGAACGTGGAACTTGATGTCTCTGATGCTTTCCTCGACGCCTCAATGTGATTGCTAATTCTTCAACTAAACACTAAATAGGATTCAAGTTTCTGAAGACTTGGGGAATAATAACATTTTAAGTTTCATATTCTTCCCCTCTTAAGTTATCTGCAACATTTGTAATCTGCAATTGTTCCACAATCTTATCTATCTTTGGAAGTATTTTTCTTATCTGGTATGTATTTCTTCAGAAGTATGTCAATCTTGACAAAGTTAAAACATTATCATATATTGTACTTGATATTATCAATGAAATGTACTTGGACTTTGTTGTTGTTGCTGTTATGATCGAACTTGCGCTTCATGTAAAGTTCTCTCTTTTTACTGTTTACGTTACCAAAACTTTATTGGATAAATAGGATAAATTGCACCTAAGTGTACACTGTACATGACTTTTTGTTATTACATCAAGCTTTTATATTTTATAAAAACACCTATATTTTATTTTATAGTTTTAGACTAAAGTTCATTTCTAGTTTGTTGTACAAAATTTATTCTATTATATACATATTTTATTCAATTTTTATCCGAACTTGCTCTCCGAAGTCATTTCCAATCACAAGTAGTAATAGTAGTTTTTCGTATAGAAATCAATGATATTTCCCTTTTGTTTTCTTTCTCTTTTTTCAAATTCATATTAATTATGTTCGTTGTCATGACTTCTCAAGGAACATTTTGACCTTTTTATTTTTCTTTGTCAATCTTTTTTTGTTGAAAATGAATGATAATACCAGTTAGGAAAAAAAAAACATAGATACACAATTTAAGATATCATAATCTCTGAAATTTCCTATCAGTTAAAAAATATTACAAAAATTTCCTTTCACATACATCCATATCCCTTCTCGAATTCATCCATCCCCTCTCGGATATATCCATATCCTCTCGAATACATTCATATCCACTCTCGGATACATCCCTCTTGTTAAGTAATGTATTATGTGCAATGTATCGCACAACAAGGAATGTATCTGAGAGCAATGAAAAATCCAGAGATTTTTGTAATTGGGGAAACTTTTGAGATAAGATGTAATTAGCTCCAAATATATGAGATTTGTGTACTTTATACTACTCCATCCATTCCTATTTATATGTCACCAATCTAGATTTCACGTCCCTTAAAAAGAAGGAGAATCTTTGCATATTGCCACTCAAAAATAGTTTAATTATGCTTCATAACTATAGTTTGCTAATTACGATTCACAGCTACATGTTATAGGGAGGAGAGTGGCGAGTGAGATTGAGACATGGAGGAGAGAGGCGAGCAAAAAGGCAGAGAGTGGAGAGAGGTAAATTGTATTTGTATATAGGTTCGATAATTGTATATATGTAACTACTATGTATATGTATCAATGATTGTATTTGTATATCTGCATACATTTTGAATTCGTATACAATTGAATCGAGTTAAACCATTTGTATTTGTATATCCAATCTCTCTCTTGTTTTATACAAACACAAATTTTACATTTGTATTTATATAATTTGTGTTTGTATAAAGCGAGAGAGAGAAAGACAAAAGAGAATTGGGCAGAGAAACTTTTGTATTTGTATAATTATAAGTGTATAGGGTGGAGAGATATGCATTTGTATATCCAGTCTCACTCACTTTATACAAACACAAATCAAATTATACATTTGTGTTTGTATAAAGTGAGAGAGAGATTGAGAGAAGAAAATCGAGAGAGAGACTGACAGGGAGAGGCGAGAGAGATGACTGAAAAAGAAGAGAGAGGCGAGTGAGATTCCAGAGAGAGGGGAGAGAGGCGAGAGAGAGGAAGAGATGAGAGATGCGAGAGAGAGAAGTGTAATTATAGCTAGAAGTAAGTTTTGAATTATAATTAATGCAAACTAGATCTATGTTAGCTAAATTAACTAGTAGATGTTTGCTTAACCGCGTAATTTTCCCTAAAATAAAATGAGGTAAGTTTACCATTGTACCTTTTTTTAGTAATCAAATTTTCAATAAGTGAACACATAAATTAATTTATTTTGATTAATTAAATTGGATAAATCATTTAATTTAAAGGCTATTTTTTTTTTTCGAACTGTCCAATTACAAGGCGAAGTCCACTGAACTCTGTCTCTTCATTTTTCCCATTTTCATAGCTGCAAAAGCGGAAAATCTACTGGTTGGAACGCCAAAATGAGGATGGAAAGCAGTGAAGAAGAAGATGATTTCCCATGTATTGAAAGTGTTACTCCTCAGTCCAAGATAGACTCAATTTACCAGTCCAAGACTGAAAAGGTACTATCTTTTGCATTTTCTCTACGTTCTTTTCACCCACATTTTGTTCCATTAACTCAGAAAATATAGCAAATTCAACTGCTCTTATTTGTTGTTGGGGTTTTCTTTTTTCTTGGGGTTTGATCAATTTTTGGAATCAAGTTTGGAACCTTTCATCTGGGTGTTCTTTATTTTTGGAGTTGTAGTTCAGTTTCGTTTGCTGGGTTTTCGCTTCAAGTGCTGGAAGTAAAATTTTTGGTACTAGATGAAATGTGGAAGTGTGTTTGTTCTTTACTTGAAGTTTGATCTGTTCTGAGCTAAATTTGTGAGTTTTTCTAGGTGGGATTTTTTTTTTTTTTTTGGGATTTTTTATTTAGTTTGGTTTCTTGAGGTATCCCTTTTTACAGTAAAAGAAACAAACCTAGTTTTACATGCGGAAGAGACACTAAGCTTTAGTTCTTCCATGTTGTGAATAGTTAAGTGGATGTTCCTTATTTTGGGAGTTCAAATGCAACTTGGTTTTCTAAGTTATTATTTCAAGTGCTGGGAGTAAAATGTTAGTGCTTTGGTGAAAATATTTGGCTTAGGTCTTCCTGAAGTGTGCCTGCCTTAAACTTGGTTAAATGCTAGGAAACACATATCATGCAGGAACAAGAGCTAGTTTCTTTGTTCATGAATTTTTGTTGGTGACGATGTGTGTGATTTTTGAGGGAGAACTGGGCTTAAAACTTGCTACAATTGTTGTTTTTTCTGTTCTGCATGACTTGTTCTTGGATCTGATTATTGGAAGTAGGGAAGCTGTCCGTTTCATCTATATGTGGATGGATAATAGAATTTATGAGCTACATAGAGTAGTTGAATTAATCATGTGTGATGGGGCTGTTAAGCATTTTTGGATGTTAGTTAATTATGTATAGCTTCTCTATGCATCGAAGATGCTCTTCCATATAACAGGGGATTTTTTTGCTTTAGACTAGTAAAATTTCCGCATCTATGTACTAGTTTACTGATGTATTAATGTGTCAGTAGTGCCTTCTTTCATTTTATTAATGTTGATTCAGTAAATTTCTTCAAATCATCTTCCTAGTGGATAATACTTAGTGTAATCTTGCTGATATGGTTTGACATGAATCTTGACAATTTGAGTACATTTATGAGGACGTTATCTAGAAATGAGTATATTTACGAGGACTTTGAATTCAGAATACTGTCTGTTCTTGGTCTTGACCAGAATAATTCCAAACTGTAGTTGAGAGTTAAAATGAGCAAATGTAGTGGATCATACCAGAATGTTGCAACCAGCCTTAGGGTAAAGGTTAAAATAGGGAGAACGGTTGGTGATGTGGTGAGTAGACGTGAGGAATTATGATCAAATAAGAGGAGTTGGAAAAGAAGGCAAGGGAGTTTTAAAAATCTGCTTTGTTAACAAGTGCAAGGTAAAATTAGTTTTTTTCCCAAATAAAAGATTTTAGGAAGAAAGCTAATGGATGCCCCTTTTTATTCATAAGGGGATGACCTAGAGGTTGTGTCATGGGAGTAACAACCTAGAAATGTCATTTCCGAATCCCACTACAATACTTGGTGTGAGCCTATATACTCCAGCCTCGGTGGGCAGAATTTCCTTGACAACATGTCCTGATGCTAACACTAACCATATCCATAAAGAATATATTATTGGACATACAAAATAATTGCTTATTTTATTGTAGGTAGACTAAGGTTCCTGTATTAGAGCTTCTCTTGTATTTATCTTCAACCAATTCAATAAGAGTTCTTCCCTATTTATCTTTGATAACATCCCTTAACTTGTTTTGTGTGTGGAGATATGTTGGCTGCAATAATCGAACTTGATTTCTGTTATGTCGATATTAGGAATTCTGTATACCATGAATAGATAGGAAAAAATTGGAAGTACAAACATCTGTAAGTGCTTGTTATGTGCCAAACTATTACCTTTTTTTATTTCCCAAAAATGCATACCCAATTTCTTTTAGTGCTTGTTCCGTTTCTTTTTGGTTAATTTTTCAATATATCACAGATAAAAGTAGTCTTTATCTTTCCCACTATTTTTGGAGTGCTTGCTGATTTTGCCAGTTTTTGTCTTTCTTATGAGTTCCCCAGTTTATTGCTCTGAGTTGTGCAGGGAATTAGGAAAATCTGTTTTGAGCTTTTGGATTTGAAGGATGCGGTGGAGAATCTGTGTGGTAATACTCGAACAAAGTGCCTGGCCTTCTTGAGGTATTGGCTGATGAAACTCTTTTACTAGACCAAAAGAAAGTGGAAGAGAATTTTGTTTAATGCTACATTTTCATAAACATTTTTCCTGCTTTTTCTATGGAAACTGTTGTTACCAGTCTGTTAAAAACTTAAATTTCTAAGGGCACAATGGCAAAACTTAAATGAGAAAATGTGTATCATTGACAAATACAGGTTCTACTACCTCAAAGAGATGTGATATAATTTGTACAGAAGGTGGCATCCCTTCACAGCTAGGAGACCATGAGAACTATCTGGTAGTCTATGCATTTGGACTCACACTAAAGTCTGATGTTGAGTTCATGTCGATAGCAAATGGACACATGTCCTATTTCTAGAAGAACCAAAATTCAACCCAACTGTGTCCACTTTTTATGAGTTGCCTCTTGATGTTCTAGTCTCTGATACTGAGAATCCTTCCTCAGAACTGTAGACGGAACCCAACGTGTCTTTCCATCTATATGGTTGTGGTGGGGGGGGGGTGCGGCTTCGGTTGTGGGGAAATGGTAAGAAGTAGAAAGGTTTGGAGAGACACATCCTTTAAACAGTTGGTTTATAAGCACAGCATTATAAGATATCTAATATTAATCTGGAAAAGTGCAATTTGTCCCTTGTTTTATGCTTCCTTTTTTGGGTACCCTTCTATATTATCTGATAGCTTTTTGTTTGTTATATTTTTAAAAAAAAATTCAAAGAAGGATAATAAGAGTTAATTTAACAGAATAGCAGTCAGATTTATTAAAATATAATGGTTCCATTATCTATTTGATCAGAAGTCCTAACATCAATACTGAACGCTTTACGTGCATAATCAGGTAGAGGAACTGAAAGCAGAGATAGCATGTGATAAAGGGACGACTTGCTCTTGCATCTTTTTGTGAAATAGGAGAATAATCATCATCACATTGCTCTTCTTATATTCCTAATTATTATATGAGAGCTTTTTTATTGGAGAAGGCTACAAGACATAGTTCCTTATCGACAAAAACATGAGAGATGAAAAAACACATTGAAAGAAAGTTTATTGACTGTTCAACTTACTATCTCTAGATAAAAATGTAGATGGTGTTAATAATCTCCATAAATTTAGCTAGACCGATTACTTGCATCTAGTCTTTTTGAACTTTGCATATCCAGATGTTCTTTTTGTCATTACTGCCTACTTTTTGCATCAGGCTACTTTATGTAGTTTTTTGTACCTATCACTTTCAGTTTAATCTCCTGATCTATGTTATGTGTCCTTCATTCGCCTTGATGTACCCATGCCAAACGGGTGCAACTTGGATATGGGTCCTTTGTGCAGATTCTTTAAAGTATACTGGATTATTGGCCAAATCATAGACACATTGGATACTTATATACACTCTTATCACAACCTTAAATGAACTCATGTAATGGTACGTGACCCCTGTATGTGCAAAGGTCAACTTCTAATCTGTTATTGTCATTGTAGATTGTCTGAGGAAGTTGTGGAAACAGAACACGAGCTCAATGAGCTTAGAAAGCATATATCCGCACAGGGTATTCTTGTTCAAGATCTCATGAATGGTGTATGCAGAGAATTGGATGAATGGAGCCGAACTAGTGGTGATGTCCAAGAAGCTAATGAAAGTTCTCGAAGCTCTGATTATGGTGATACTTTCATGAATGACATGGAAGATGAAAACATGTTATTTTTGGAGAATATTGATGTTCTTCTGGCTGAGCACAAGATTGAGGAAGTAATAGAGGCAATAGATGCTAAAGAAAGAAGTCATCCTGAGCTGAAAAATTCAGGAGACACTTCATCTACTGAACCATCATCTTTTAAATCTGCTTTGTCTAAAAGAAAAAAGATGCTCGAGAATCAGCTGGTTGAGATCACTGAACGACCCTCAATTGGCATTGTTGAACTTAAGAAAGCCTTGTCTGCTTTGCTCAAGCTTGGAAAAGGTTCTTTGGCACATCAGCTACTTGTTAATTCGTACAGATCTCGTCTTCGGAAAAGTATTGAGGCTTTCCTTCCCCTTTGTCCTTGTTATCCCGAGACTTACTCAGCCACATTGTCTAACCTTGTATTCTCTACCATTTCTTTGACTACTAAGGAATCTGGTGCAATGTTTGGTGACAATCCTGTTTATAGCAACAGAATTATCCAGTGGGCAGAAAGGGAAATTGAATACTTTGTGCGGTTGGTTAAAGAACACGCACCGCCTTCTGATGGAGCTCCTGCTTTACATGCAGCAAGTGTTTGTGTTCAAGCCAGTCTTAATCACTGTAATGCCTTGGAGAAACAGGGCCTTAAACTGTCAAAATTACTCTTGGTGCTTTTGCACCCATATATGGAAGAAGTCCTCGAGTTGAACTATATACGAGCCAGGAAAGCGGTTCTTGATTTTGCTTCAAGTGATGTAGGGAAACCATTGTCACCTCGGTTTGCGTCTCCTTTATCTACATTTGCAACTACATCTGATACTCTGCTTGTTGAAAGTGGAATGAGATTCATATATATAGTCAAAGTAAGGTCTTAATCCTTATTTATTAATGTTTGGTCATCTGATTGCTCAAGTGTTATTACTGTATCCCTCAAACTTCAAAGGACTTTGATTCATGAAGTACACAGTGCAGATTTAAATCCCCCCCCCCACCCCCCCCCACCCTTTTTTTTTAATAGTAAATTCCCCTCAATAAAAACCTCCCTCACCTTGTTATAGTTGTTATGCAAGTTCTTTTAAATAACTTGGCTTATAGGTGTGCAAGTATTCTTGCAAGAACTCTAACCATTTTTTTTTTTGAAAATTGGTAATTTGGCAAGAACTCTAACCAATTTGTAACCTATGATGCTGTTATTGATAGACATCTATGATTGGCCTTTCTAGACACAACCGAATCTGTTGAGAGACTGGAAGATTTTATCTAGATACTTTATTCTCTTCTCTCTTGCTCTGCATCCTCCACACGCACGCACACACTCTTGTATATTCAACTACCAGATTCATTAGCAGAAATAGAAAGAACCTTGGGGGTTAAAGTGTGCCTCCTTGGTCCAAGAAAAGAAATATTTCTTGAGCAGAAAATAGTATAAAAACATGAAAGTGCCACTCCGTCACAGGACCTTTTCTGCTTTGCCAATGAAGAAGGGGAAAAAGAAGCTGTCTTGTATGTAACACACTTATTGCTGCATATTCCGGATGGTGGCATAACTACCATTTACAATAGTGCAGTATATGAATATGTGTGTCTGCGTGTGTATATTGCATAAATGCACGTGATTTTGTTCTCTTTCTGCTGGATTCTGGTAGCTGCAATTTTAGGACAACCTTCAATGCGGTGCCACTTAAATAGATGTCTCAAGTAGTTGTCGTTGCTCAAGTAGGTGCACCCATAGATGTTTGAGATTGCTTTGAACTGCAACATGTAGAAAAAAAAAGAGACAAGAACAATAGCACTGCATCAGATGTCTGTTTCTTGTAATGATGGCTAAATAACAGTTTGATCCAACTTTGGCCTCCTCTGCAGGAAATAGTGGAGAAGCTCACCCAGTTAGTCATTCTACACTTTGGAGCTAACATATTGACCAGAATTTCACATCTTTTTGACAAGTATGTGGATTCATTGATTAAAGCCCTACCTGGTCTTTCCGAGGATGATAATCTCACTGAGCTGAAAGAACCTGTTCCTTTTAGAGCTGAAACAGACTCTCAGCAGCTTGCACTATTGGGAACTGCATTTACCATTGCTGAGGAACTATTGCCTATGGTTGTATCTAGAATTTGGAATGTTCTTAATGAAAGCAAGGAAGCGGGGTCTGAAAATATGATGCCTGCCGCAAACAATACCGTAGAACTCAAGGACTGGAGGCGTCAACTTCAGCATTCACTAGACAAACTCAGAGATAATTTCTGTCGACAATATGTTGTTAATTTCATATACTCAAGAGATGGTGATGCACGATTAGATGCTCAAATTTATTTGAGTGGTGTCGGACAAGATACAATTTGGGACACTGATCCGCTACCTTCATTGCCATTTCAGGTACTGTAATCCTTGTGTCCTAGTTTCCAAAATGATCCTTACTTATTGGTGCTATGAATAGCACACCCTAGTTAATTCTTTTGCCTGTCTTAGTTTGTTCTCTTCTTTTCCCCATTCACAAAAACGGTCCAAGATTAATTAAGTTTTCCTTTTTGTGAATTGGGTGACTGAATGTGTAATATTCCTTTATCCAAGTAGGTTAATGCTGTGTCAGTTGAGTTTCTGGTTCATCATTTGTGTTGCTTTGCTGTTAGTATATAACTCTCCCTCCAAAACCTTCAATTCCAGCTTCTGCTTGGTCATCAATCACTGCTTTATAGTAGCAACTTTAAGGAGATTCTAAGTGGGTGTTCGGTCATGTTTCATTGTGAAATTTGAAAAAAGTAGTTTTTGTTTTTAAAGTGAAAAATGATATTTTAAAATTGGCAGTTGTGTTTGGCCATGAATACAAATTGGAGTTGTTTTTGACTTTTTGTGAGTAATTTGGAGTGAAAAAACCTTTTTGTTGTTTTTCAAATTCTTGAAAATTCTTCCTGAATTTTATCGCCAAACGTATTTTCCGGAGTTCAGCTCTGGAAGAAGTGAAAAAAATTTCATTGCCAAATGCCTCCTTAAGTATTCGTTTTTTCAAAAAATAAATAAATTAGACAATCATTCATCATAATATTCAGCAGATGCTCGTTTGACTTTATTATAAAGATCAAGCAGCGGAAACATAATTTTACATTGCCTCTCTGATGGTGGTTTCCAACTGTTTGTCAATTCTTATCTGACTATCCAAGTGCTAATATTCGGTGATTTTCTTGCAAAGTGCTTTCAACAGTTTCTGCTAAATGAGAACCTTATAAAATGCTTATGTTTCCAACCCTTTCATGTAACTAAAAGGTGATAAATCTTCAAACCTGTAGGCATTATTTGGTAAGCTGCAGCAATTAGCAACTGTGGCAGGAGATGTTCTTCTAGGAAGAGAGAAGATACAGAAGGTTTTGCTTGCCAGACTGACAGAGACTGTGGTAATGTGGTTGTCTGATGAACAAGAATTTTGGAGTGTTCTAGAAGATGATTCGGCTCCTCTGCAGCCGCTGGGTTTGCAGCAGGTATTTTGTTATATCTACTACCCTGTCTTTAGTTGTACTACCTGAATATAATAGAGTATTAGCACAATTTCATTTTACTTTTTCACCTTATCACCTGTTGGCATGCTACCCGGATTTTCATTCAATTTGGGATGGATCTGTTATAGTTTTTATTTTTAATTTTTTTGAAAATTGGTAAACATTGTATTCTTCAGCATTAAGGATATGCTGAGGACCTTTAGAAAATCAGAAAAAGAACAAAAAGCATAATACTTACAAGGATCCTAAGAATTCTAAAAGTTGATCTGAATCCTCTAATCCTATCTCTTTACACCAAAAATATAGAGATACAATGCAATTCCATTTAACCTTGTGAATGGAATTGGATATATCTTCAAAATTCCTACTATTCCTCTCCTTCCACACTGTCCACCAAATGCAATGTGGAATCAAGTTCCACCAGGTCTTCTGTCTCTTGCTACCTCCTCTCCTGATCCAACAACTAAGTAAATCAGCTGTATGTTTGGGCATAGTCCATTTCACTTCTGAAAAGTTGAGAAACATGGACCATATTTGTGCTGTGAAAGTACATGTAAGAATAGGTGACTGTGTTTTCTCTGTCTTCCCACATAAAGAGTGCCACGGAAGTATGATCTTTCTTTTCTTCCTCAAGACTTCATGTGTCAAGCATGCCTTTCTAATGACCAACCAAGTAAAGCATTTAACTTTTGTTGGTGCTGCA
>JAJOOO010026695.1:0-24748 GCA_029582685.1 Solanum piurae
AAATTTCAACATTACAAAAATAAAAATACCGACCTCCGGAGGTCAGAATTTCAACATTACAAAAATAAAAATACCGACCTCCGGATGTCGGTATTCCAATTCTGACCTCAGGAAGTCGGAAATAATAATATATAAATTTTCCGACATAAAATAAAAACTGACCTCGAGAGGTCAGTAAATACCGACCTCCAGAGGTTGGTATTGAATAGCGACCAAGCTTTTTCCGACCTAAGTTGGGATGTCGGTTTTAAGTCGGTATTTCAGGGAATACTGACCTCCGGAGGTCGGTATTCACTATTTTTTTAGTAGTGTAGTGCCTACTGTGATGCTGACTGGGCAGCTTGTCCACAAACTAGAAGATCTGTAACTGGTTATTGTGAAACTAGGAGATTCACTAGTGTCTTGAAAGTCGAAAAACAGACTACAGTTTCCATAAGTTCTGCAGAGGCAGAATTCAAGAGCCTTGCAACAGTTGTAGCAGAATTGGTGTGGATTCTAAGTTTGATGAAGGAAATTGGATGTGAGGTAACACTTCCAGTGAGTGTCTTCAGCGACAGTAAGTCTGTAATGCAAATAGCAGCAAATCATGTATATCATGAGAGGACAAAACACATTAATGTCGATTATTATTTCATCAGAGAAAAACTGCTTCAAGGAATGATGACTACAAACTACATTCCAACACAACAACAACCAACATACATGTTAACTAAGGGGCTTACTAGAGTCCAGCATTTCTTTCTTATTTCCAAACTAGGAATGTGTGATATATTCTCCCCTTCCTAGCTTGAGGGGTAGTGTTGAGAGTAAGAGAAAAAGGAAAAAATAGTTAGTTCTAATAGTTAGTTATAACTAACTTTTAGGTAGTTACGTCTTTAAAGAAAAAATGTCTCTCTATATAAGAGAGTCTTGTATGTAATTGTTGATTAAGTCTTTTTAGAATATTTTTTCCTCTAATAAAAAAGATACAATATTCATCTTCTCTTCTTCTTCTCTTCTCCTCGTCTCCTTTTGTCCAGTTCTGGAAACTATCTTTCCTAAGAACAATTTCAATATATGCATTTTTTCCTATAAATAACTAATACATATGTAGATGCTTATAAAACAACAATAATACTTGTTCAATAATAAGATCTAGAAACAACATTTTAATCATTTTGATGTAGACGTTAATCTTAATGAAAACAAATGAGGTCTTAGTATATATATTTGATCAGAAGCAAAAATTAAACCAAACCTACCAAAAACATAATTAGTAACCAAATCAATATCATAAATAGGAAACTATAATATTATATATTAATTCAAATTTTTTTTGTCAACATTTAAATACCTTAATGTGGTTTTCTTATCTCTATATATGTTAATATGTTAATGTCTCAATTTTAGTCTATGGAAATCTTGTAAATAACATTCCATAAATATTGATTTACATTATATTTGTTCACAAGTCAAAGTTAAATCAAACCTACCAAAAACATAATTTTGGCCTCATTTATTTGTACATAATTGGTTATCCATATTAACTTCTCTTAATTGGTTATCCATATTAACTTCTTGTAATTGGTTATTTCTATATTAACTTCTCTTACCTTGTAAAATTTTGATATTTAAAATTATTTTGACTCATAATTTAATTATAACATGATCAATTCATTGGTTTTTTCTTGATTGCATTATAGAAATTCTTACGTTTTAGAAAACATATTATTTGAGATTCTTCTTTTATGTTACTGTAAATTAATACAACTTATGAAAGTTTTTTTTTAATCTAATGATAGTACGACAAATTTAATTAAATTTTATGTAGTAATGCCAACAAGGTTTTGTTGAGACAAGCCTTCTACAAAAGTATCAAGCTAAAAAAAAGGGGGGATGTCATTATAAAAGTAAAAAAAATAAAATTGAATATTGATATTAAACATATCATGCAGAAAATTAAATTTAAAGAATTGACAGAAAAAGAAATAAATATTCTTTTGAAAGGATCTACAATTAAAAGTATAACAAACAAATTTAGAATATTTACTGCCATTATAGCAACAAATTTCTTCATCATTGGGGTTTTAGCTCCCAATTTCCTGCCCATCTGTGAGTCCCTTTGAGCTTTCCATGTATATTTATATTTTATTGGAGAAACTACAGTTGCTTATCCATTCGATCTAGTCCTACTCTTGAAGTGAACCACTCAGGTTGTATATATTACTAAAGTGTAATTCCATGCTAATCAACTATATTCTTCTCCGAAACTCTATGGAGCACAACAAGTAGTTGAGCTCTGCTGGATTATGGTTTTCCTATAACATATGGACAATCATATATAACATACATGTAAAATTTACACTAAAATTGACCCTTTGTTTGATGATTAAAAAAGTTAAGGGAAGTAAGAATGATAGAAATTAACTTAAACAAGCTAATTTAGTTTCTATGATTCTTGCTCTCCTTGACTATTTTTTAATCACCAAACAGGTGGATAATTTGGGATTAATTTATGTGCTTGTTATGGCTGTCTATCTGTTATAGAAGAACCATATCCCAAGATAGCAGATCAATTGCTTGTTGTCTTCAATATAGTCACGATGATGACTAGTTAGTTATCATGGCTTTGTATTTCAACACTCTAAGTGGCTAACTTAGAGAGTAAGACCAGATTGGATGGACAAACAGCTATAGTTTCTACAGCAAACTAGTTATTGTTGGATTGAAAAAAAAATTGGATGACATATACAAAGTTGAAAATGTGACCTCCAAAGTGGAGGACATGTATAGAGAGAGAAATGGAGAATACAAGTGAGGGATGAAAAATTAAGGAACAAAAGAAGGGGATTTAAAGCCGGTATTGAGTATTTTTACAAGGTTAAATTTGGGAATCTTGTAAATAACATTCTATATACAGTGATTTTCATTAGATTTGATCAGAAGTCAAAATTATACAAAATCAATTAATCATAGAAACATTCCAAAAATATAATCTTAGTAAGAAAATTTTATCATAAAATAGGTTTTTTTTTTTACTTTTTATTTATTTATTTATTATTATTATTATTATTAATTTAGTTTTTTCCTAGTCAACACTTTCCTTAAAATGGTTTTCTTGTCTCTATATACATTTTTATGTTAACGACTCAATTTCAAAACTAAAATATCTAGTCCATATAAACATGTTTTACCAATATATTCCTCATCAATTAATTAGCATACCTCATAGTTTGGTTAATTTTCACTTAAAAATTTATTTTTAATTTTTATATAATAAATTTTGATATATTATTTTACATTTATATATTATTATTTTATATTTTATATATTATTTTACGCATTATTTTCAGAATTAGAAAAAAAAGTAACAACAATACTTTTGCTTTATTAGAGAAAAAGAAAAAAATAACAATTATATGTTTCATCCCTCCCAAAAAAGGTATAATATTGATTGAAAAAAAATAACAATTATATATTTCAACCCTCCCAAAAAAGGTATAATACTGATTGAAAATTTGAATATGTACATTTTAATTTAATAAAAATAAAATTTTAATTAAAACTTTCATAATAGATATTTAAAATAGTTTCTATCCATTAGATAATTTTTAATATAAAAAGAACATTGATACTTGCCAAAAGGCAATAATTTGTCTCTCAAAAACACTTTTTAAAAAAGATTAGTCAAACACAATTTGTTTATGAAAAGCATTTTTCAAATGCATTAGCCACACACAAATTACTTTTTTTTTTCAAAAGCACTTTTCTAAAAAGCTATTTCTAAAAAGTTCTTATAGAAATAAGCAATTTTTAGCAGCAATATCATAGAGACTGTCACGACTCAAGACTACCCCTAGAACTGGCATGGTGTCAAGATCCACGAGTGACCCTAAGCTAACCACATGACATGGTATGACAGTAAGACAACATATATAAACAAAGTAAAGTCTCAAATAGATGTCATATCATAAAGGATAATACAATACAAGACAACATACGTGGAATCAACTAACTGTCAGAAAATCCTTTAATCATATGTAGCATCATCTGGGGCCTCAGTATACGGCTCATCACAAGGAGAAATGGTGGAGTCTGAAGAGACTAAACTAGTGCCAATTGCGGAGGTCTCCCAAAGGGATCTCTCCAATATTGCCTGGATTATCACCTCCTCAGTGTCCTGCAACTCAGTAAGTGTCAATGAGATCCACTACTCATATTTCTCTCTCCTCAACTCTTTCTCATCAGTCTATCTGGTCAAATTATCGCCGGCCCTCTCATAATCCTCATCAACATCATCAATATCTACGTCAACAACTCTCTCAGCCTCCCCACTCAGCTACACACTTTGAGATGGCTCACTACTGGGCATAGTCAGTGGCACAAAAACAGGTGCATCAGAAAGGGGAACATCACTCTAAAGCATTGAAATATTTGTAGACCTCAGCTGGTCTACATCCGCCCTCATAGTGTAAAGCTTACCCCTCCTCGGTCTTTTCTTGCACCTCTCATCTAGTAGTGAGGTTATCTAACCTCATATTGGGTGACTCAAATAACACCTTGCACTGGGTCAACATCTTTGTCAATGGAGCTACAACCTTCTCAATGGTCGTCTCTAACAATTTAGGAAACTCAACCTCGACCCTCCCCGCCCTCACATCTGCAGACCGAGTAACATTTACCATTTGATATATCAAGGCCTGGGTCAAAGATGAATGGGAAGTAGGACCGGGGGAGGTGCAACAGTAGTAGTAGGGGTAGAAGTTGAAGGCACAGTAGGGGTGAAATATACATGATTATTTCACAGAAGGAGTGGATATGGTAGCCTCAGAAGCCAAAGTAGCAGGATCAATAACGGGTGTGGTGTCTGGTGGTGTCTGGTGGTGGCAGCTTCCTCCGAGACGCATCGTCCCATAGGTAATCAACCTCAATCCCCTAGATATAATTAGAGAATGTCAGGGTGATTCGTACATTAGTCCTCCCTCGAAAGGGAACTCCAGCCTTTTCACACAGTTGTGTGATCAAGACTAGGAAGGGCAATGAGGTTTGCTCCTGCGGCCCCTTAATAGCATTTCCTCTTCGATAATGGCACCGACATTATTTTGTATCTCGTCAATGATGCACCCAACTAACACAACCTTCAGATGCCAGAGGATTGACTCATTCAGGGACAACATTAAATTTCTACATACTAATGAACCCAAACTAATAACGAGTCATCACATTTAGATCCTTATTTTCAATTTTTTCCCCTTCAACCATCCACGGGGGGGAGAGATGTCTGAAATAAGAGGTGCTAACCACTCCTTAAGGGCATCCAAGTCAAATTTCATCTGAAGCTTGTATATGTATCTTTTGTTGATGTTAGTGCCCAGAATATCATTTATTGCAGTGGAATTACATTGTACTTTCTTGCCACAAACATCCACTTCTTCTAAGAGCTTGTAGACTTTGCCCTTTCTCTTCTTAGGCAGGGCTTTTGTGTAGGCATCATAGAATTTTCTAACCCATTTTGGCACATATGGGTGTCTGAGTCTTGTAAACTATTCGAACCAGTGAAATTTTATAATGCCCCAAATGGTCGAGTAATTGCTCATTACTCCATCAGTGGAAAACCTTCACTCCTCAAGAATTGTTTGTTCTCCAACGACCTTGAGCCTATTAATGGATCTTAGAGTGATAATAGGGAGAACACAGGAGGCAGGGCTTAGATCCTGAGGAGCTGATACCAATTTTGATATGATATCCATACGTTTCTTGGCCATATGTTTCCTTGGTTTCTTACCCACACACGTATGAGAGTTTGGAGTGGTTTGTTTCCTAGGAGCCTCAGATGGCTCGTTAAGAACTGTCCCTTGTTCCTGATTTAGAGGAGGAGGCGGAGTGTCTTACTTTGAATCAGGGGTCACTATTCTTATTCCAAGTGCTTTACCCATTTCCTACAAAATACATCATTTCAAACATAGAATCTTTGAAGGTTAAGTGAAATCAAACTACAATTAGAGAATAGTTCAAAAATTGTTCTTAGGTTCGCCTAATGAGAAGACGGTCCACCTAACAAAATGGGCGAGTTACAGTGAGCTCATTGAAATAGACAGTACCAAATATCAAAGAACTCAGGCATGATGGGTGGAGTCATTTCTGACTCGGCGATTCACCAAGTTGATTTCGGTAGGCTACGACAAGTCCGTTGAAACTGACAATGCAAAGTAAAAAGAAACAAGCATAAAGGGTGATGTCTCCAAATGGAACAACACCCAAGGTCACATATTCACTTAAGAAGGTGAGTTGAGGTTGATTCAATGATTTGCCTAACCTCCTTGGTGAGCTAAGACAAGCCCACCAAACAGGTGGTGTTCAGCCCAGTGCCTATTTCCATAGGTTAAATAAACATACACAACAATATCAAGTTCCCCATCAACTTTACAATCTACCAACATGTTTTTCTACTCATTGGTACTCAGACTTCCCTAAATTATCACAAAGTATTTCTCAAATTGACGATTTTCCCTTGATAAACTCGTCACTCCATCTATCATTGGGCAAATTCATGAAATTGGATCAACACTGAGCTAATCAAACTTCACCCATACACAATTCAATCAATGCCCGACAATTATTTAGCTTCAATTTTCACGACTAACCAACACAATGAATTTTAGCAATTTAGGCACACTTTCAACTATCTAGCACATGGTCATCATTGAATATCAACAATAAAATTAACTAACAACAAACATCAAATGGCCTTGAGATCATACACAAAACATACTTTTAAGCTCAAATCATAAGATAGAAGTCAAACACCAACCTCAAAGAGAAGCAAATATATGCAAACAAGAAGGTTAGGGTTTGGGTCGACTATATAGGAAAAATAATGCACTCCACTCACTTGAGAATCACATAAAAATGACACTCACACACTAAAATATGTTATTGTAAGTGAAAGGAAGGAAAGGCTTAGAGATAGCAAAGGATTTTCTTTTTGAAAATGAAAAGACCTTTGTCCTTTTAAACGTTCGGTGGTCACAACTAATGTCGTCGAGTGTGTTCGACGAATCACCAATTGAAGTTGAAACTCAATGAAGAAGGCTGAACAAAAACCAAAACTGAAGGATGATTCACTAGACTTGATGGAGTCCGCATAATGTACTTCGGCGAATCACCTTTTGGAGTTTAAATCACCTAAATTGACATTACACTTTTTTACATTTTATAGCTCCGAAGGTGGACAAGAATTGGTCCGTGAAATGCCTTAGGTGGATCACCGTTATGATTTTGGCATCGCCTATTGTTTCCCTCGACACACTTTGAATTCCTTTCAACCTGCGCTAACACACATTATTGAAAGCAATAAACAAAAGTAAAGACTTGGGTTCCTCCTAAGAAGCGTATTATTTAACGTCATGGCATGAAATAGTTCTCATTTCCTCAGCATTCATTTTTGGATTAGGGACTGTGTCACTAGGCAACATTCCATTTTGCCTTGGATTTAGATGGGTGGAAATCTGGCACATTTGGATCTCCAATTGCTTGATCAACACCAATTGAGAGGTCACCATTTGAATCAAAGTGTAGAAGTCATTTTTTTCAAATCCTTCAACACTTTGTCGAATCCTCAACCTTGTTCAAGATCCTTGTAAGCATTTCCTCGGTTTGATTCCCTTCTGGGCCAATTGGGTCCTTTGGTCGTTGACGATCATGGGGAGGAACATATCTATCTTTGTCAGCCTACCTATCTCTCCAATTTATACTTCGACAATCTTTCCAACCACCATCTCTTTCTTTGTTCCAACCTTAGTTTCTACCTTGTCTTTGGTAGTTTGGGTGAGAACCCCCCATTTGGTTTCCAAAATATTGCACTTTCTCATTGTATAATGCCTCAAACTTGGCATTCACCGGCACTCCCCACTACTAGTTCCCACCACATTCCCTGATTTCACTCCACCTCTCATGACATGCTTAGATAACAAATCAAGGTAAGTCATCATTTTGGCTATGTTTTCATCTCACTCATGCTCTTTCTCAATTTTTTCTTTACTCATGCTTAGATGTAGAGATGACACTTGATCGTTTCTAGTATGTCATGCTCGGTTTACCTTTATCATGTCATCAAGAAACAATGCTGCCACTTCAAATGATTGTCACATTAACCCTATTTGGGCAAGTTAATCAGCCACACCTTTGTTGATTAAATCAATGCTACAATAGAAGTATTGCAACAACAAATGGTCTGGAACACCATGTGTTGGGCATTGCAAGAGTAATTTTCGGAACCGCAATCATATCTCGTGTAAAAGTTCACCTTCAATTCTCTTGAAGTTTTGGATTCGGTCTCTAAGCTTGACTATCTTCGAAGGGGGGAAATCTCTCCAAAAAAGCTTCAGTCAACTCCTCCCAAGAAGTGATCAAGTTATTTGGCAACTCCTCCAACCATATAGTAGTTTCACCTATAAAAGAGAAAGGGAATAACATTAAACGTATGGACTCTTGTGAGATGTTCTTAAATACAAAATGCATACACACATCCACAAAATTCCTAAGGTGTACATAGGGGTTTTCATGAGCTAAAACCCCAAACATTCCTATTAATTGGAGCAGTTGTAGCATTGTTCTAGTCACATTAATGAGTGTCCTCCTAGATATAGGAGGTAACCAGATGGCTCTCGTGGTTTGAATGACATTCACAGTCATGTCATCCAAATTACTCATGTTGTTATTTTGACCATAGTGACTATCATTAGCACTATCTTGACCACTCATTGTATTAGACCTGCAAATCAGCAAACAACAACACAAAGCAACAATCTACTACAACTAAACAAATTCACAAACAAATTTCTCAAATAGAATTCTCAACCACCATACTCAAGCAGCGGTGCCATTTTTTATAAAGCTCAAACTACTCTTCAAAACCAATTAAAATAATAAGTGGTCGTCATCAATAAAAATACCCAACTAAGAGTCGGGGTCGAATCCAACAGAGAATGGTACAAGGCAAGAAGTTCTATCAGGAAATTTGGAATGTAAATACATTTAATTGCAACAATAAAATCAAGTGATGGATGATTCCACCAAATTTGATAAAAGAATTTGGATATCAAAAGTCACAATTAAGCTAAGATTTTAAAACTTCAAATAAGTAACAAGTAATCTAAGGGTGTTGGGATTGAAAATCGATGTCATATAAGGGTAATTGTGTTGCTAAACATTCATACATAGGCTGGGTAATCTTCAATGACACTAATCTTCTTTCGATCTCATGGCATCATTTCATAGAATCTTCATTCAAACTCATCTATGAGTTATACTAAACAACCCTATACCTTACACTATTCTCTCTTTCGATGCAACAATAGGGAAAATAGATCCAACCCATAACCTTTATTTTCAAGAAAGTTACAGACATCAAACCTAAATTGCAAGTATAAAACTAATTATCAACTCCAATCAGTCTCTTATGAGCATTAATCGGAGATCAAAAGTATGAATTAAGTTTGCAATCTGAACCCATAAGTTAACCTCATGCACATGTATGAATAGCAGCAAAGCAGAGCATAACACAAACACTACTACATTAAATCAACACCCAACCCTATGATTGCATCCCTAGATTTTGGGGTTTTAGCCAACCATCACAAAGAGTAAAGAAATTATACCTTCCATTAAAGCAGCCATGGGTAACATGAAATTAGCAATTACAAGCAATACCCATTTTCAATTTCAACTTCAAATTGTCAATTTCAAGGGCAAAAGTTAAAAAGCCCAAAAATTAAAAGCGTTCTTCACAAAGTAAAGTGTTTCTCTCTCTAAGATAAGACTCAAAATTCTCTAACTATTTTTCAGGACTTAGAAACTTTGAACTCTGGTCTCCCCCTTCTTTCTCTCTCTTTTTTCCTATTTATAATTTACCTAAAATTAGTCCCAAAACTATATACGTGGCCCAATGAACACGTTATTCAGACTCACCGATCATATTAGGCGAATCGCCAACTTCTCTCCAGCTCGCTTTTCTCTTGCTCTAGGCTTCAAGTGTTTGAACCTCAGTCGATGAGCTCGTTTGAGTCTGTCTTTCTCATTCGATATATCGTCGAGTACCACCTTTATTTTTTCTTTCAAGCCTTCAATTTTTCTTCATGTACTGTTCCTTTAGGCGATGGTCTGCATGTTCGCCTTTCTCATTCTATGAGTCGATATTCCCCTTTTCACTCACCGACTAGCCTCAATTGATTCAAGTGTTGTGCACTGTCTCTTTGGGTGAGGTCATACTCTTTGGGTGATCTACCCTTCTTTCTAGGTGATCAACAATTTGAGCATACACTTCTTTTCATATTTTTGGTCATCTTTCAAACATTCATCCTTACCTTGTCCTTTAGCCTTCATAGCTGCAAATAATCCAAATATCATTAGAATAGGACATAATTAGGCATCGAAGACACTAATTGTTAAGCATAATAGGCGTCAAATAAGTCTAAATCTACAACTTATCTAATAGTACATATCAAATCATTTGATTCTTTCTTTGAAAACTCTTTTCAAAACATACATTTAAACATATATTTATGGGCTTACCTATCAAGTCTAAAAGGGATGTGCAATAAATCTCATATAATAATCTCTATATTCATGACTTTTATAACAAATAGGGTTCATGTGATACGAAATATGAACAACAATTTAGAATTAAATATGCATAATAGAAATCAAAATTTCAACGATTAAAAAATTGGAATTCGGAATAAGAAACACAACTAAATTCGGATTTCAATAGACTACACATAAAACTCTGAACATAACCTTTTAAAGAATGAATTTATATGTAGGGCATGCAGAGGAACTTAGTCCATCACTATGAAAAGCCTTACATACTTGGAAGAATAAAATTCTTGTCGAAACTGGAAGAACACTTGAAACCTCTAGTTTTCTCCTCTTGGATCGTTGCTCTAAGACTTAGAAGTGTTAATGAGAGCAATAAGGTTGTTTAATATTGTTTAGAACCTTATTTAGGTTTAAAAATATCAGGGTTTAGACTTAGAAGGGGTGGGAAAAGACTGAACTACCCCACTTAAAAAGCTGTTGAAAACTTTCCACGGGGCTATCTATGATTCGTGATTTGATCTATAGATCACAGATCCCATCGGTGGAATTTATATTGAATTTTAAGACTCAAAATTTCATTCTGCAGATCCAATCTACGACCCATAGAATTTTCTATTGACTGTAGATCCAATCTATAAAATATATACCAAATTTTTCGCTCAAAAGTTCATTCTACGAGTCAAAACTACAGCCGTAGAAGTTCCTACGGCATGTAGAATGGATCCGTAGGAATTGGACCACAATAATTGACTCTTTAATTTTTTCCTATGACTTGACAGTATGGTTCATTGATTTTGTTAAAGTCGTAGAACATCAACATATTTTCTTTAGTTTGAATAAGTCTTGCAGTAGCTATTTTCTAGTTGTTGTCACTTTGTTATTTAATTAGTTCCTGATATTTTTGTAGTTGTAGTTAGTGCAGATTTGTTTTCCTAGAGTTAAGGGTAAGTAGTTTAGTGGGATTATGATTCCACAAATTATGTAAGCCTATATTAGGCCACTGAACGTATTAAATAAAATATTAAGTACTTCCTTTCTTTTCCTGTTATTTCTGTGTTGATTACTAAGCTTTCTATCGTGTTAAGTTCGACATAAATTACTACGGCACATAGAAGCATTTCGTAGGAATTGACTTCAGGAAGCTCTGATGTGGCAGTCTCTGGTAAAACGGTCATACTTTTACTCCAAACTCGAAATGAGGCAAACTTAGTGGAATTGGAAAGATGACTCATAGAACTTAAATTTGATAGGTTATGAGTTACCTAATACAATATGTTATGAGATATATGATTGTTTGAAGTTGACCTAAGTATAATCTTACTTCAAAATTTAATTGGTAAGGAAGCTTTCAACTCAACTTTGCTAGGGGTTCTTGTGACCGTAATTCATATCCAAATCCATTCTCACACTAAAGAATTGACCTTAACACCTAAGGAAAAAAATTAAGAATCACCAAATACAACCTTACACGCAAATGAAGAATGGTTCGGGCCTTATCCTATAAATTTTTGGGGTCTTACATTTTAAAAATGTTTAACAACCCAAAATTTCAGAGTGTGTGACATCCCAAATTTTAACACATCTATGTAATAAGAGATAGATCAAATCAAGTAATCTAGATCTATAAATCTATACCATGGATGAAATTAAATGGTAAAGACTTTTCACTTTTCAATATTTTTATATGTTGTGATAGAATATTTAAATTAAAAATGGACATTGTTCCATAAACTCCTTAAAACTCGCACTAGAACTTGTACAAAAATACTGAGAGATAAAACAAGAGAAGAAAAATGATGTTTGAATCATAAACTTGGACAAATAACTAAAAAAGAAGTGCTTCTACATATGTAACAAAGAGTAATAATTTATGTACAATTTTAAGTAGCACAAAGTTATACACTTCAAATAACAATTAATATCAACACGAATCTATATAAAAATAAAATAAAAATGTTAGAGCATGTATATCAAGATACACCTAAAATAAAGAAGCACAAGATAAAAAAAATTAGGACATATGTAAAATATATTATAGAGAACTTTTATTCATTCCAAAGATCATACAACCAATAGTATATGTAAGAGATTGCATATTTTTCTTTACTTTATTATAGTTCGTACAAATATACTAAGATGACTTTTATATTAGATTGGAGGGTTAATTATACAAACAAAGTGAAGAAATGAAAAAATAATGCTTTGTTGACCCTTTTTGTTCATTTAGAGATTTCATAGTCCTATAAATATAGGCATATTTGCTCCTCATTTTTTCACCACGTTCAAAAAAGCACCTTTGAGTCTTGAGATGTGGTGAAAAATGAGGAACAAATATGCTTATATTTATAGGACTATGAAATCTCCAAATTTAAAAAATGGTCAACAAAGTAGTACCCTTATCTTTTTATTTCTTCATTTTGTTTGTACAAGTAACCCTCCAATCTAATGTAAAAATCATCTGTGTTTATTTCGAAGACCTATAATGAAGTGAATAAAAGATAGCAATGTTTTTACATATATTATGGGATTTAATGATATATTGAATGAATAAAATTTCTCCATAATATATTAATACATATGTCCTAAAAAATTTATTTTGTGTTTCCTTATTTAGGTGTATCTTGATATACATGTTCTAACATTTTTATTTTTATTTTTATATAGGTTCGTGTTGAAATTGATTGTTATCTGAAGTGTATAGCTTTGTATGACTTAACATTGTACGTAAATTATTACTCTTTCTTGTATATGTAAAGGCACCTTTTATTTTATTTTAATTATTCGTTAAAGTTTATGATTCAAACATCATTTTATTCTCTTGTTTTTGTAACACCTCAGAAAACAGACTTGGAATTTCAGCAGAAAACACAGAAAAATTTGGTGAACCACGGCAGGGTTCACAGATCGTGAAAGGAACCACAGTTCGTCGACCTGTTCGTGGTTCACACCCACTCAGAGTTGGTGGACCACAGGACCCTTCACGGGCTTTGGACCACCACACGAGCTGTGGGAAGGCTCATGGAGGCTAGGCAGAGAACACCCAGACTTAGGCCTCCGATCACGAAGTCCACCACGAGTCGTGGTCTTGATGACGGGCTGTGAGAGGGTCCGTTGTCCTGAGCCAGCAGACCCCCTGTAACGACCTGTTTCCTTCGTTATAGAAAAGCCAACGGGGAAAAAATTTGGGCCAGAAAACTTTTTGGTAGTAACTTGAAATTTTCCAAGCTAGTCCAAATTTGGACGAAATGGGAGTCAATGAGGTCTAGGGAAATTTGATAACAAATGGGAGATATAATTATGAATTTGATTACATGAGTACATAGCTAAGACGTTAAGGAACCCGTACGACTTTACGGAATAGAATTCGGGCAAGTAGGACTCTCGAAATCGATCTTAGCGTGAGAGGGTAGTTTCTGAGTGTAATGGGATGAAGGTGTGTTGTGAAATGGGGGTTTGAAAATTCTTTACTTAGCTGTCTATTCCGTGCAAGATGCTACAGCGGGATTTTGTGCCACCATGGCGGGGCCACTGTAGTAGAGTGAGTACCGTTGTGGCGGGACAGATGCGACTTAAGTTGGAAATAAATCCCAAAATCATTTTATTCTGCACTTTTTGACTTTGACAGCTAAGAGACAACCCCATGTGAGTTCTTGACCATTTTTCACTATTCTTAAGGCCAAAGGTAAGGTTTTAACTCCCCGAATCCATTTTTTGATCATTAGAATGTAAACTAGTGGATAATTATTGATGGGAGATGGTTTTGATCTGGAAATTATGGTGGGAAAATCCCTAATTTGGATAATGGGATCATGGGGTTGATCTAGGGTTGACAGTGTTGACTTTAATCTAGGTAATTAGACATCGTTTATTGATTCCCGTGTTATATTGATTGTTTGTAGACCAAGAACAAGTGGAAAGAATCCGAAAAGGGAAGAATCAAGTTTCTTAGGGGATTCAAGCTTTGTTCGAGGTAGGTGATGGTTGTGATTTCATGTTGTGTGATATATGTTTGTTTTTGTTTCATTATGATGCATATATGTAGGCGATGTTGCATTATTGATCACACTAATCGTAAATGAGATGCTTGAATAATTGAATGCCATGAATCATGACTTGATTGTACGATTATGAGAATATACTTGTGATTGTGATTGTGGCTTGTTAAATGGATCGGGTGTTGCGTTCGGACACACTAACTGAGATCGGTTAGAATGTACCGGCATAAACATTGGAACGGGTGTCACGATCCGACACGCTAACTTGGAACGGATACCACGTACCGGTACACTAACAGTTTGGGTGTGGGTTCCGTGACGAGACCATTAACTTGACATAACTGTATATCTTGAGAATTATGAAATTGTACGTTGTTCGTAAATGATATTGATATTGTATATGTTCGGTGTATGCATGTTATTATATTGTTTAATGGCTTATGTATGTTGCACTTAGTGGGATAGCCACGTGATCCTACAAGTACACTCTAGTTGTGTACTAATATTGCACTTTCTCTTTCTTTGTTAAGTGCAGAGCATCTTCAGGCGGCTATTGACAGACCTCGCTTAGAAGATCAGTGATCAACCAAATTCAAGGGTAAGCCAGTTTTTCCGAACTAGCATGAGTTCTCTTTTCATTTATGTCCATATCTTCGGACTTAGACTAGTACTTTAGATTTTCTTATGTTTAATTGGGTTGTACCCATTTCCTTAGACTTATGATCCTTATTAGAGTTTTGGTACATTGACTTTCCGGTTCTAGGTAGTATTTCTGCATTTGTTCTGGTTAGACTTTTGTTTGGAGTTTATGGGAACTCCCTATATCTTTTCCTTACCATTTAAACCTGCTTCTGTATCTTTAAATGCCTTAGTTTTTCGTTAAGTTGCTTAGCTTGGGTTGTAGTAGTGGTTCTCCCATCGAATGGTTAGTGTGGGTGCCAATCACGACGGTTTGGGTCGTGACACCCCCAACCCATGTGAAGAATTACAGTGGCCTTCACGGTCCGTGGTCCTTCACACGGGTTGTGGTAGGGCTCGTGGAGGACTCCCCCAGAACTAGTAGCACTGGCAAAGAACCACGACCCACTTGACGGGCCATGGTACCAACAACGGACCGTCAGTGGTGCAGTGGTCGGCCCTCGTGAGCTATTAAGTTAGGTTCATTTTGGTCTTTTTCCCTATGCATTGGGCATTTAAACTACGTCGTATATGCCTGATAATTTACTTAGAAACTATCAAAAACCTTTATTCCCAAAAATCACCAAAACTTAGAGCAAAAAGACAAGAAAGAGGCGCCAGTTTTCTCAAGAACATGCAACAGGTTTTCTTTAGTTCCAGCCCCGAAATCAAATAATTTTTCCATAGATGTCGTCATCAGGTATGTGGGGTTTCACTAGTGGGTTCCTTTTGTCCCTAGAATTCAATTAGTTCTTTAGTTTCTCATAAACTGTTCAAACCTAGGGTTTCTAGATTTTCAAGATTTATTGTGATTATGATTTCCTTGATCTAAATAACATGTTTCTTGATAATTTTAGTATAATTACCTGCACAGTATCTAGAACCCTAGTTTGTGTAGATTCTCTTAGTTTATGAATTGCACTTGCTAGATTAGTTAAACAGATAATCATGCTCCAGTTTCGAATGTTAAATTATCAATATATAGATGTTGCATTCTCAGATTTGCATGTTAGCATTTGAGATATTCAGTATGTCAGTATTTTAGTTACATTCCAGTCATATACATATTCAGTTGGAAGTAGACTTGGCATCGAGTTGGACTAGGGTTCAGCATACCCTTATAGTCCCAGAACTACGTACCCTCGTAGAAGTATAAGTCCCCTCTGTGGGCATCAGATTTAGTGATCACGCCAGTCATGCCTTTATACTCCTGGCAACGTATATTGGGTCCTCTCGATGGGGTGTATACATCGTACTCCTCGTTTAGCTCATGTGATTTTATGTCGGTTAATAGTAGCTCCCAACTCTTAGTGCATTTGACTAGGTTTTTAGTATATACTTCAGTATTCAGTTTAGCATGTCATATTCATGATTAGTACTTGGTCATTGCATTCAATATAACTTATCAGTTATCTTTCCAGTATTTACATTCTTTCTCAGTTTATAGTATTGTTCAGTTATGCCTTGTTTCAGCTTATATATGTTTATTCAACTTAGTATTTATATCTTGCATGATCAGTACATTCAAAGTACTGACACATACTCTGTGCTACATCCTTTCATGATGTAGGTTAAGGTACTCAGCATCCAGATCGTGCTTAGATCAATTCTCGGTCTGCATTTCAGCAGCTTCAGTGGTGAGTCCTCATATTCCGAGGACAATAGACATGCTTTCAGTATAGTCTTTACATTTCAGTTTCAGTTTTGTTAGAGTTAGCTGGGGCCATGTCCCAACAACTCTTTCAGACATAGTAGTAGAATCAGCTTGAATTGTTAAATTAATCTTTCAGTTGTTATTAAAATCTTAGTATGGTTTATACATTCAGACTAGTTGGGTATTCCCCACTTTCAGTTATCCATTGTTTTAGCTTCTGCATAGTACATGTTTTATTCAGTTATTCTTAGTATGCTTGATATATGCCAGACACAGGGTTAGCTTGGGATCACTCGTAATCCTAGGTCTCGTGTTACGCAAGGGGGTAGCCTCGAAGGTGACAAACTTGGTATCAGAGCATTAGGTTCAAGAGTCCTAGGATATCTGAAAGTCGCACTAAGTAGAGTCTCTTTTATGGGTGTGAAGTGCACCACATCTATGAGAGGGAGGCTACGACGTGTTTTAAGAAAAACTTCACTTTCTTGCTATTCTTATTGTGCGTGGGTATGATCTCCTTTCTAATTCATCGTTATGCATTTAATATCATGCCTTCTCGTAGAGCTAACGCACGGAATGCTAACGTAGTTCCTCCAGTCCTGAACCATGAGGTTACGAATGCAGAATTTCAGAATGCGATACAACTCTTGGCTTAGAGTATGGCCAATCTAAACAATCAGTAGGCTCCAGTTCCTACAAACACTAATGTTGGAGCAGCTACAGCTAGGGTTCGAGATTTTGTTCAGATGAATCCGCCCGAGTTTTTAGGGTTGCAGGTTGGTGAGGACCCATATAACTTCATTGATAAGGTTAAGCAAACTTTTGGAGTGATGCAAGTGACTCATAATGATAGGGTGGAGTTGGCATCCTACCACACATGGTTGCCGATCCAAGGGCATAAATGAGTAGGTTTCTGTTTGGGGTATCCGGCTTGGTGAAGACAGAGTGCGGGAATGCTATGCTGTTAGAGAATACGAATATCTCTAGGCTTATGACTCATGCTCAGCAGGTTGAGGGAGATAAGCTTAAGGAAATGTCTAAGGACAACAAGAAGGCTAAAACAAGGAATTATGAATTCTCTCAACATAAATCGGGTGGTGGGAACCATTCACAGTTTCAGCAGAGGTCTACAGCCCCAACACATTCATCAGCTAGTGCTCCATTCCACAGGTTTTGACAAGATCAGAAAGTTAGGCATCATGGCTCTAAGTCTTAGTGGAGTACAGGTAACATGACCTTCCCAACTTGTCCAAAATGTGGTAAAAGTCATCCATGCGAGTGTCTTGCAGGCAGAGAAGGGTGTTTTGGGTGTGGTCAGTCTGGCCATAGGTTGAAGGATTTCCCTTCTGCCAGGTAGGGGCAAAGAGGTAACAACAATAAGGCTCAGTCTACAGCACCAGCAGGTAGCCCAACTCAGCAGGGTGCTTCGTCTGATACAGGTGGCGGTCAGCGCCAGAACAGGTTGTATGCTCTCAAGGCTCATCAGGACTAGGAAGATTCTCCTGATGTGTTCACTGGTACGTTGTTGACACCCAATTTTGACATAACATTTTCAAAATCCGTAACTTTTAAGTTTTATTTATTCAATAGTTTAAAATACATTTTTTATAATTTTAAATAAGTTTATCAATATTTATCCTTATTTGTCAAAATTTTAGAATTTGTTATTAGTTAATTTTAATTACATTATTTTTGTTATAACCGGTTGACTACGTTCAAATATTTGTTCATTTTGATTAAATTATTATTCCGATTAAATTGTATTTTTTACATGTCATTAGTTACGTTCAATATAATTTTTTAATATTCATTTTATTCATTACGTTTGTTAATATTCAATTTGATATTTTGCACAGTCTAGAAATTCATTCAATATGGATAATATTTTATACAAAAATATTTTATTAATCGATGGTTTTGACCCACGGTTTTAAGATAATGGCATTGCACTATTAGTGGCTTTCAATTTCCTATTTAAAGAATAACTTGGTCATTAAGTTAAATGGTGGTGGATAGAATTTTTAGGAGTATAATTTACGGAATTTTTTTTTCTTGAATTGTTCATTATTTTCCGGCAAGCTACCGGAGCTCCACCGGAATCCGGCAAGTCCACCATCCAAAACCCCATTCAGTTTTCTCTTTTTTCGGGAAAACCACCCCTGTTCCGCTCTCCTTCAGGAACACAGGTGATAAAATAGCTCAAACCACCCCCAAAATCCCTGAAACAACAAACAACAACCAAGAGAGCCACATGAAAGCTCACTGCCGGAGAACAACCAAACCACAACCCTCCACGCTGGGGTACCACCTCCAAATTGCCACCAAAAATCGACCCCAAAACCACTAGCGAGAACCATCGAAAACAAACCCACCACAATCTATAGCGAACTCCGGCCAAGCTCCGACTGAAACCAATCATCTTCTTCCTTGCTCCACAACCAAAACCCACCATTAAACCACCACCTTTCACCTCCCAGCCCAACGCACCGCCCCTTACCAGACCTCAGACCACCACCAAAATCAGACACACCCTGTATTTCTTTACCAGCGAACAGCAACCAAAATGATCTCTACACACCTTCTTCCTCCAGCCAGCTAGACTCGCGACCCACCAGAAACCGCACCCATTTCACCCTTCTGCTCCCCCCACGCGTAGTCGACCCTCACACACTCCGACGAACATCAATTTTTAAGCTCTCAGGATGAACCATCAAACAAAAAGCTCCGATGAGCTGGCTATGGCAAAGGACCAAAGAAAACAACCAGAAACGAGCAAAATCACAACCAGATCTGACCGAATTCTCATTTTACCAGTGATGGCTCAATTTTGTCGGTAAATTTTATTCTCACATGAGTATTTTGATATTTGCTCTTTGTTTGTCTCGTTTCAGGTATAATTTGATGATTTTCTTTACTAGATATTAATGCCTTAATATTGTTAATTGGTTGTTTATTATTGAAGTTACAAAAATTGGTCTGCTCTTTTCTTCTTTCATAAGTGTTAATTATGTTCTAATTTTATTTTTTTATTTTGTTCTTATATGGATTTATGTTAAGACTTCACAGTAGTTATTTTTAAATTGTTACTATTGTTTTAATTTGTTCATGGTAAATTATTTCTTGTTGTTGATGCCAACTCTTGTGTTTTCGGATATTCTTTTTTATGTTTTTTTTGTTACATTTTTAGTTACTGATTTATGTGGTTTCATACTTTGAAAATTCATTCAAATGTTACTATGACTTCTCTACGTCTCTTGATTGTTCCTGTTGGAGTTGTTATTACTTTTAGCATTCTTTTATTGTCATTATTTTATATATCTAGTTGATAGATAATTGTTGCATGTTGTTGTCTAAAGTTTTATTGTTATTGTTATTATCAGTTAATGTATTTTCAATCTTCCTCTTTTAATTTATTATTAGTGTCGAATTCCAAATCTAGTGAGTTGTCTTCTATTTCTATTGAGTTTTTATTTAGAGTTGTATATTTGTTTAAGCAATTTTGATTGGGTGATGAGTTTTCACGTGACTTGTTCACTGTATAAATTAACTTCCAATTTGTAAATATTTGCAATGTCACTATTAGGACTGTTTTGATTATTCGCTATCTTTAGTTATTTTAACATTGAGCAAGATACATTATTTGGTAAAATTGGCCAATGAAAAAATCTCTCCGTCGATTTTAGAGGCCTTTCCATTGTAAAAACAGAAAATTATTTTAAGTTCATATATTTTGTATGTTAAAATTGCCGATTAAAAAATCTCTCTGTCGGTTTTAGAGGCCCTCCCATGTATATAAGATAGATTTTTATTTTAAGTTATTATTTATTTCATTTATTTTTATTTTTATTTATTTACCACTAACACTTTTATTAAGTGTCTTTACATGTACCAAGAGTTGTTTCCTATTAAAGCTATTCGAATGAAATTCGAATTATATTCGTTATTCCTTATTTTGTATAAATCGATGTTAGGCAAATCTTAGGTCGTTTATTATATTATTATTTTATTTTACTACTTGTGTATGTTGCATGTTTGTTATACTTGTCCATTATTGATTATCACCTCCTCAATTTAAAAAATGAATTCAGTCGTGACCCATAATTGTGGATTTCGAAGGATGCTTAACACCTTTACTTTGGAATAACTTGAACCCCTTACCTAGAATCTATTGGTTTCGTAAACATATTCTTAAATGGTTTCCTAGTTTTTCCTAAAATTAGGTGGTGAGTCCTTTAAAATTCGTTTATTCTTAAAATTCCTTTAAAATTGAATTAATTGATTATTTTTTTAGTCATCACGACGTTTCTCTGTATTTGAATAAAGTAGGGATGTAAAACATACGTTACGAGTCTTTCATTTGGATGTTTATACATTATTAGATCCAGGGGATACACTGTCTTTTGTAACTCCATATATAGTAGTAAACTTCAGAGTTAGTCCAGAAACTCTCTCAGAACCCTTCTCAGTCTCTACTCCAGTTGGTGACCCAGTTATAGCTAGACGAGTATACATAAATTGCCCTGTCATAATCTCTCGTAAAGTCACCTCAGCAGATCTTGTAGAGTTAGAAATGGTAGATTTTGATATCATTCTAGGCATGGATTGGTTACATTTATGTTATGCCTCAGTCAATTGTAGAGCTAGGATCGTTCGGTTTCAGTTTCCAAAAGAGCCAGTCTTAGATGGAAGGGTAGTAGCTCAGTGCCTATGAGTCGATTCATCTCTTACCTTAAGGCCAGAGAAATGATTTCCAAGGGATATATCTACCATCTTGTTCGGGTTAAGGATTCAAACTCTGAAACCCCAACTCTTGAGTCAATCCGAGTAGTAAATGAGTTTTCAGAAGCGTTTTCATAAGATCTTCCCGAAGTTTCTCTCGAAAGGGAAATCGACTTCAGAATAGATCTCCTTCCAAATACCAAGCCTATTTTGATTCCTTCTTACATAATGACTTCATCCGAGCTTAAGGAATTGAAAGAGCAGTTAAAATACCTTCTAGATAAGGGCTTCATCAGAACTAGAATCTCTCCATGGGGTGCTCCAGTGTTGTTCGTGGAAAAGAAGATGATTCTCTCAGAATGTGCATTGACTACTAGCATTTGAACAAAGTCACAATTAAGAATAAGTATCATATCCCCAAGATTGATGACTTGTTCGATCAACTTCAGGGTGCTAGTTGCTTTTATAAGATAAACCTCAGATTCGGCAATCATTAGCTTAGAGTTAGAGATAGTGACATTTTGAAGACAACTTTTGGAACTCGGTATGGTCATTATGAATTTGTAGTTATGTCTTTTGGACTAACAAATGCTCCTACAGCTTTTATGGACTTAATGAATAGGGTATTCAAACAATATTTGGACTTGTTCATTATCATCTTTATGGATGACATCCTCATTTATTCTCAGAGTGATGAGGAGCATGCGACTCATCTGAGAATTGTTTTGCAAACTCTCAAAGATCACCAACTGTTTGTTAAGTTCACCAAATGTGAATTCTTGTTATAGTCTGTCGCTTTCCTTGGTCATGTGGTATCCAGCGAAGGGATCCGAATGGATTCTCCAAAAATTGAGGCAGTGCAGCACTGGCCCAGACCCACCTCTCCAACAGATATCAGAAGTTTATTGGGTTTGGCAGGGGTATTATCGGATATTGTTGAAGGATTTTCATCCATAGCTTCACCACTGACTAAGTTGACTCAGAAAAATGTTAAATTTCAGTGGTCCGATGAGTGTGAGAAACGTTTCTCAGAACTGAAGACCAGGTTGACCACAGCTCCGGTCTTCACTCTACCAGATGGTTCAGATGATTATGTAATATATTATGATCCATCCAGGGTAGGCCTAGATTGTGTATTAATGCAGCGCGGTAAAGTCATAACTTATGCTTCTAGACAAAGGTTTATGAGAAGAACTACCTGACTCATGACCTCGAGTTTGCATCGTAGTATTTTCCCTAAAAATTTGGAGACACTACTTGTATGGTGTTTATGTTTATGTATTCACATATCATAAGAGCCTCCAATATGTGTTCACCCAGAAAGAGTTGAATCTTTGTTAGAGGAGATGACTTGAATTCCTTAAAGACTGACATGAATGTGCTTTACCATCCTGCTAAGGCCAATGTAATAGTTGATGATCTTAACAGGTTGTCTATGGATAGTGTAGCACATGTTGAGGAAGAAAAGAAAGAGTTAGCCAAAGATGTTCACTGGCTTGCTCGCATAGGAGTTCGCTTTACGGACACGTTAGATGGTGGTGTGATAGTTCAGAATGGGTCAAAATCTTCATTGGTAGTGGAGGTTAAGGAAAAATAAGATAGTGATCCTATATTACTTCAGTTGAAAAGTGCAGTTCATCAGCAAAAAAATTGAGGTTTTATCCCAAGGGGAGATGGTGTGCTTTGTTACTAGGGTCGCTTATGTGTTCCTAATGTGGGTCAGTTGAGGCAACAGATCCTTACAGAAGCTCATAACTCCAGGTATTCCATTCATCCAGGTGCCACTAAGATGTACCGTGATCTACGAGAAGTCTTTTGGTGGAACAACATGAAGAGAGACATAACAGATTTTGTGGCCAAGTGTCCTAATTATCAACAGGTTAAGTTAGAACATCAGAAACTAGGAGGTATGACTCAAGAGATTAACATTCCTACATGAAAGTGGAAAGTGATAAACATGGACTTCATTACGGGTTTACCTCGTACTCGCAGACAACATAACTACATTTGGGTGATAGTAGACAAAGTAACTAAATCCTCTCACTTATTAGCTGTCAAGACTACAGATTCAATGGAGGACTACGCAAAACTTTACATCCATGAGATAGTTATGTTACATGGTGTTCCTATGTCTATCATCTCAGATAGAGGTCCTTAGTTTACCTCTCATTTCTGGAAATCGTTTCAGAAAGGTCTTGGTACTCATGTCAATCTCAGTACAACATTTCATCCATAGACGGATGGTCCGGCAGAACATACCATTCAGACCTTAAAGGACATGTTGAGATCTTGAGTGATTGATTTTAAGGATAGTTGGGATGATCACCTACCTCTTATAGAGTTCGCCTACAACAATAGTTTCCATTCTAGTATTCAGATGGCCTCGTATGAGGCACTATATGGGCGTAGATGCAGGTCCCCAATTGATTGGTTTGAAGTAGATGAAGCAACATTGATTGGGCCATATTCAGTTCATGAGGCTATGGAAAAGGTTTAGCTCATCAGAGATAGACTAAAGACAGCTCAGAGTCGTCAGAAGTCATATGCAGATGTGAGGAGAATGGACTTAAAGTTTCAAAATAGATGATTGGGTTTTCCTGAAAGTGTCACCTATGAAGGGGGTGATATGGTTTGGCAAAAATGGGAAGCTCAGTTCCAGGTATGTAGGTCCTTACAGAATCCTGAAAAGGATTGGTAATGTGGCTTATGAGTTAGAGTTGCCAGCAGAACTAGCAGCGGTTCATCCAGTCTTTCACATTTCATTGTTGAAGAAGTGTGTGGGTGAACCAACATCAATAGTACCATTAGAGAGTGTGGCTGTAACACCCCATATCCAGAACAGACCAAAATGCAGACTTTGAGAAGTTGCAGGTGCAACCCACGGTTGCCATCCACGGACCGTAGGTCAGACCACTTCCCGTGCTGGTGCTCCGTGGTTCACCACTGCAACCCCTCTCCAAACCCAGCTCAGAAATTAGCTAAGTCTCGACTCACGGACAGACCTACGGTCCGTAGATCAGACCACGAACCGTGGTCTGTGTCCGTGGATCAAGACCTCCTTTACCCATCCTCTGACACGAACTACGGTCGACCAGCACGGACCGTCGTTAGATCCACGGTCCGTAGG
>JAJOOO010026696.1:0-26558 GCA_029582685.1 Solanum piurae
AATTTATAGAAAACAAAGGGTAGTGTGAAAAGGTTCTTATTGTGCCTTACCGGAAAGGTCGCAAACCTTTGGAAAAGTCACAATCTTTCGGAAAGATCACAACCTTTCATAAAAGTCACAACTTTTCATAAAAGTCGCGACTTTTCATAAAAGTCACAACTCTTCATAAAAGTCGCAACTTTTCATAAAAGTCACAACTCTTTATAAAATTCGCAACTCTTCATTTTCCATTCACACCTTTAAAACCCAACAATGTGGGAGGCCATTTTTGTGGGTGATAGGGGAAAGGAAAATCAGAGAAAAAGATGGAGGAAAAGTTGAGTTGCAAAGACGAACTGAAAAAGAGGGAAAGATACTGAGTTGGTGCTCGCGAGTGGAAGTTTTGAAACACCCTTCTGTTGGTTATTTCCTAACTTACTATGAGTGGAATTTAACTTGAAGTTGTATTACAAATTTGGGGAATTTTTTTTATAATTTACCTGTTCCCTAATTGATTTTTGCACTTTCAAAGTTACATTAAAATAAGTACTCAAGCATGAAAATTACACAAAATACTTTTTTAGAAAAAATATAACCAAATATAACCTCCTCTTCAAATCTATCTTCATAAATTTCCAATAAAAATATTTGGAGTCTATGGCAAACCACCTACTGTATTCTCCGTCCTAATTCAAGTGTTTAACTTCTCTTTTTTTATTTGTCCTAAGAAAAAGTGTCTCTATCTACTTAGTAAGTTTTTTTTTAATTCCAACACTTTATATAGCATATTTAAAATCACTAGATTTAATCGATGCACACATTTTTAATTTAAGATCATAAAATAAAAAGTTAATTTTATTTTTAACATTCCATATCAAGTCAAATTATATATATATATATATATTCTAAATAGTTCCCACGGAACCTATACGTTTTTATTGCATATCCTCTATTTTTAGTACTCTCGTTGTCCTTATTTATATAACTCACTTTTATTTTTTATCAATACAAAAAACAATGATATAATTCTCTATTTAGTAATAATTTAATTTTAAAACACTCATTTTACCCTTAATGAAATTATTTATTGCCTCACCAAACTGTTATATTGGACGAAAGGTTTTATGTGAAGGTCCAAATATGACTTTTGTATACAAAAGTGCACACTATCTGGCATCAGAGAAAGGTATATCACTAAACCAATTGTACTTGAAATGATGAATGAAAAGGCATTTTCATTAGTTAGTGTGCGTACCTTATCACATGAATATTGTAGCATGACATTTGCCTCGGTGCTCCGGCCGGTGAATAATGTATCATCACGTATACTCGTGCTCATTTCCGCATTTACATAGCTAGTGTATGTAATCAAGATCTTCAGTTACGGCCCAAATATAAATACCTTCTAGCAAAAATCAATAGAAATACACTAATATGAAAAGATAAATAAAGCACAAATACAAAATAATTTTACACATAACTAAAAATTCTACATATTCATATCTATAGTAGTAGAATCAAAGGTATAAATGATAACCAAGAAAAAGTTAGAGGAAATTCAGTAAAACTAATTAGCCAAGAGACTTAGAATGCTCTTATAATGTTGCAAGTCATGTTATCTGAATTTTTTTATGCTAGTACCACAAATTGGTCCAGAAGTCTAATTACATGTTAATGTCAATCAAGTGCTAAATATAATAACAAGGGGACAACTTCTTGTTCTTTTAGCTTTAAAATCAGTCAAGAAAAAGTAATATCAAAGCAAATGAACCATTGACTTTTAAACTACATAATTAATGATATTAACAAATAAAAAAAAGTTGTTAAACTCAGCTTGCTTCAGCTTAGATTAAAGCTTGATGAACTCCATTAATGGAGAGAGAGAGAGAATTTGGAAACAGTTTTTCAGATCTCATTATCATGAAGTGAATCAAGGAGTCATACAGATCTTCAATTTATACAAGAGAAATGGAAAAATATCTAGCCTAACTAGTTTGAATCCTGCAACTATACACAACTGGAAATAATGAGATAAAATATATAATTATCTAACTAAATCATAACCGACTATAGCTAACTTGTAAGCAATGTGAATAGTGTCAACATCCTCCCCCCTCGAGTTGGAGGTGATTCAATCACTGCCAACTTGGATAGAACAGTGGAATGTTTAACCCCAATGAGTGCTTTGGTGAGGATGTCTGTCAACTGATTGTCAGTGCCAACATGGTGTAGGGTGATTAGTCCTTCTTGAAGTTTAGTTCTATCAAAGTGATAGTCTATCTCGATATGCTTTGTACGCTCATGGAAGATAGGATTTCTGGCGATGTGTAAAGCAGATTGACTATCACAAAATACGTGGAAAGGACCAGTAATGAGTGTAAGTTCATCAAATAATATGTGCAACCAAACCAATTCACAAACTACCTTTCTAAGGGACCTATGCTCCGCCTCAGCTGAAAATAGAGAGATGGTTTCTTGCTTCTTGGATTTCCAGCTTACAAGATTGTTGCCAATTTAACAGAGTATTCATATGAGTTGGACATGAACATTCCCAAGGTGGGATCCTATTTTTAAATATCTTAACATGTGGAATGTTGCCTGTAGATGGGGTTCTCGATACATGCATGAATTGACTTAGGTGTTGAACTCCAAAGGAAATATCAAGCCTAGTAGTTATGAGGAAATTTAATTTACGAATGAGCTTCCAGTAATAGGCAGGATCTGAGAATAGTGAACCTTCATCAGCTCGAAGCTTGATCAACGGATCAAGAGGTGAGGAGAATGATATGAACTGGCTATAATTATATTCTTTGAGTAGGTGAAGGGCAACTTTCCTTTGAGAGATAAGAATGCCATCCTGTTTATACAAAAACTCTAAACCAAGGAAATAATGTAGTTTCCCCAAATCCTTTATCTTAAAGGTGTCGTGTAGGAAAGATATCAAGGCAGTGATTTCAACTAGGTCTGTACCAGTGAGTAAAACATTATCCACATAAACTGCTACAAAAACAATAGAAGATCCTAACTTTCTGTGGAATAGAGAATAATTATTCATGGAATGTGTGTAACCTCTAGAGTTGAGTGCACCAGCTAATCTTGCATATCATTGTCTGCTGGCCTATTTGAGTCCATTAAGGACTTATTTAACTTGCATACAAGTCCAGTTCTGCCAGTGTCTAATCCTTGTGGTACATCCATATAAACCTCTTCATGCAATTTCTCATGAAGGAATGCATTGTTCATATCTAACTGAAAAATATCCCAACATTTCTTAGCTGCAGTAGCAAGTAAGGCTCTAACAGTTGTCATTTTAACAATTGGGGAAAAAATTTCATTATAGTCAACTCCAACATGTCATGTGTTTCCCTTCACAATTAACCTTCCCTCTAACCTCCCAACAGTCCCTTCTGCCTTATGTTTGATTTTATACACCTAGTTACAACCAATGAATTTCTTATCATGTGGCAAGGAGCCAGATCCCAGGTATGGTTCTCATGTGATGCATGAAATTCTAGTGTCATAGCAATTTTCCATGTAGGATTCATAATTGCTTCTTCATAAGATGATGGTTCACAATCATGATAAATATTCATTACAAAAGCCAGACTAAATGGAAACAAATCTTCAGGGGTAATATGATTGTTTTAGGAGAAAGAGGCACAAAGATAAAGTGAAGTGGACTTAGGGACATGATGAATGTAGTCCTGTAAATAGGATGGTAGTTTGTAGTCTCTAGTTGACTTCCTAGGTACTGGTGGGACTACAAATAGATGTGGAGACATGTTAGTGTGTGCAGTAGGAAGCGTTGCAAGAGGTGAGGTTGATGAGGTATGAGGAGGGCTAGTAAGTATAGTGCTGGAGGTATTAGGTGGCTCCAATTGGTTAGGTATCACATTGTCCATTAGGAAGGGTATTGGAGATGGAAGAAAGAGATATAGGATCAAGACATGAAGAGGAAAAATGAGGGAGGTTAGAATAGTAGAAATCGGAAGTAGGAAATGTGGTAGCATATTTTGCTAATAAGAAGGGAAAGGTTGTCTCATGAAATACTACATCTCAAGACACATGAATTTTCCTAGTGGCTAGGTTCAGAACTTTGTACCCCTTTATGTTGGGAGGATAGCCTATGAATACATGACGATTGGCCTTAGGGTCAGATTTGGTCGTGTGAATTTTAGGTGTGGTTGGATAGCATAAGCAACCAAAACTTCTCATATGAGTGTATGAGGGTTGTTGTTGGAGTAATATTCCAACTGGACACTTGTTATGCAAGACATGTGAAGGTAATTTGTTAATTATGTAAGTAGCTGTCAGAATACATTCACCCCAGTATTTTATGGGTAATTTGGATTGAAAAAGTAGGGATCTAGCTGTTTCAAGTAGGTATTTATATTTCCTTTCCACAATACCATTTGTTTGGGGTGTATGCAGACATGAGTATTTAAGTTTGATGCCTTTAGGTTGAAAGAAAGAGGTGGCTTCATTATTAAAAAATTCTAGTCCATTGTCTTATCTAATAGTCTTTATTGTGGTACTAAACTAATTTTCGACCATGGATATGAAAGATTGGATTACGCATAAATCATTGTTTTTACTACTTAATAGATGTGTCCATGTTGCTCTGCAATGGTCATCTATAAGAATAAGAAAATAGTTAAAGTTATTATATCTCTTGATATGATATGGTCCCCATAAGTCTATGTGTAACTGGTCAAAACATTTTGAGGAAGTGGTGGTTCTGGCAGGGAAGGTAAGCATGGGTTGTCTGGCCATGTGGCAGATTTGGCAAAAGAAAGGTTGCTTGGTTGAGAATTATATTGGTATTGAGGTTAAACCTTTCTTTTTTTAACAAAAGGGACATGACCAAGTTTGTAATGCCATAACAAGTCTACAATATTATCATGAGAGACAAATGAAGTATGAGCAGACACATTATTTTTATCATCCACAACAGGATCTTTTTCATTAGGAGGAAAACAAGAATCATGAGTAGGAGTATTCTCCTTAGAAATAATATATGAAATTTCTTTTACATCAGAATGGAGGGAACATGAATGGGGAATGACACTGAAATTGTATATTGTTATACTGAATACATGAGAACAAGGGAAAGAAAAAATGCTATCTTGTTGAGTAATGGAATCGTTCTTCTGTAGACAGTGTAAGCAGAGGAAATACAACCCATCATGCACTATACCAATCAATAGAGGCCTCTTCTGTGAAGGGCACTGCCGTAGACAGAGAGAGTTAGTAAATGAGACAAGGCATTTAAGGTGTGTAGCCAAAGAGTTGATGGAGATCAGATTGTACTTGAAAGTAGGTATAAAAAGAACATCGATCAATGTGATTTCGGGAGCCAATTTCACCTCTCCAATTTGAGTTACCTTAACTTTGTAACCATTAGAAGATCTAACAAGTATGAGGTATGGTATTGTGATGAGGTTGGTTAGATGGTTTTTGTCAAAGGTGATATGATGTGAAGACCCTAGGTCTAGGATCCATGAGTCAGTTTTTGTTTTGAAACATTCATAAGACAGTTTATTAAAATCTACACAAGAGTTACAAGCAATGATACCTGCAAAGTTGACAGCTCCATTGGTAGGGATTGAGTCAGCTACATATCCATTCTACATGTTTCCACCTTGGAATTGTTGTAACATGCTAACTAGATGATTATAATGTTCTTTGGATAAGCTGGTAGGTCCATTCTGAGTGTTGACTTGACTTCTCTCATTTGAGTAGTAGGCATGCAGATCTCCATGAACATTGGCTGCAATTCCTTTTCCTTTATACCCTATGTTCTGTAAATTTGGGTTAGAGTTGTTTTGCTGATTACTCTGTGCATGATTATTGTGGGACTGATTATTGAGACCTGATTTGTTGGGATAACCACGAAGCTTATAGAATTTGTCTTTAATGTATCCCAATCTCTTGCAATAATCAGAGAAGAGCCTTGTTTTGGTGCCACTATTAATGTAGTTGGTCTGAAAGTTTTGAAAATTTGATGAACCATCAAGGTTTCGTGAAAATTCCTCTGATGATGAAAATGCACCTGAGGAAAAGACACTCAGAGAAGAAGATTCTGCAAAAAATAACTGTTTGGCATGAATTCTCGTTGCTTTTCTTCCTGGACAAGGAGAGCAAACACTTGTCCCATAGATGGAAAAAGATTCATCATGAGCATGCTTTCTTGAATGATTGTATAAACTTCGTCCAGGCACATGAGAAATTGAATAAGTCTCCTATCTTATTCAACTTTATGCATGGTGTCCTTGGCACCACAAGTGCAGAGACAATTGTAATTTCTCTTCACACACAGGGTGCTGAGCTATTTCCTGAGCTTCTTCATCCTAGTATAGTAGGAGGTAATGTCTAGATTACCCTGCCCAAGGTTGTTAATCTCCATTTGAATCTGATATATCTTGACCCCATTAGTTTGATCATATCGATCCTGCCTTCACAATTCCAATTAATCAAATACGTATTCAACACTATCCACAATTTCCTTGTTTTGGGAATTCAAGATCCAAGAAGTCACCATGGCATCGCAACGATCCCACTGGCGACAATCAGCAGACATTCGAGCTGGTTTCTTACATTCCTATTGATGAACCCCAATTTGTTCTTTACGACGAGTGAGTGTAACACACCCTTCTTCCATGAGCGAAATCCAACTCCATCAAGTGGAACATGAACTAACACTGTACCGGCACTCTCAGACGTATGGATGTACAAAGGACTTCCAAACATCGAAGGTTAGGGAAAATGAAGCAAATGAACCAGTGGTTTGATTAACAGTTTCAACCATGACGAGAATAGATCAAGTAATAGGAATAGAATTGCTAAAACCAGAGAGAGAGATTTGAATAGGAAAAAATGCGTAGAGTGAGAGAGAAATTGAACTCGAAAGATATGAGATGCAAAGAGATTGAGAAAAAAATTGGACCAAAATGAAATTTGGATGAATAGAGACCTTTTATGGCTCTGATACCATGTTAAACTCAGCTTGTTTCAGCTTGGATTAAAGCTTGATGAACTCTATTAATGGATAATTCTATAATATAGAGATAGAGCAATTGGAAACTGCTTTGGAGATCTCATTATCGTGAAGTGAATCAAGGAGTCATACAAATCATCTATTTGTACAAGAGAGAAGGAAAAATATCTAGCCTAACTTATTTGAATCTTGTAACTATACACAACTGGAAATAATGAGATTAAATATCTAATTATCTAACTAACTCATAACCAACTATAGCTAACTTATAAGCAATGCAAATATTCTCAAAAAATGCATCTCTTGCAACAGACCACTTCAAGTAACAAAGAAGCAAAAATATACCCTTTCACTTCTTTTTTCATTATCTTCCGTTCTTCTTCACTTCCTCTCGCTCTTCAAATTTCTCTTTTGTATAGTCAAATTAAAAAATTTAAAAACATAAACCTTAATTTCTCAAATATTTTATAGGCTTCATTTTCCCAATATATGGGTTCAAATATCTCTTTAAGAAGAAGAAAAGAAAGGAAATGAGAAGTATTTTTTATTCTTTACATCAAAGAAAGAATACAAACTTGAGATTTTAGTTTTAGAATTGAAAATATTTCAAAATTAGTATTTTTAAAATATTGAATTATGATAAGCATTCATTTTAAGTAAGTAGATAAGTCGTATATACATGTATCAATAACTAGGTTAGATAAATATCATCTCTGGTCAAACTTCTTTCTCACACAAAAAAATTAAGGATTTGTGCAAAATATGTTAAAAACCGATACTTACAAGACTAAGATAAATTATACTTAATAATAAATGATCTAATTAATCACTAATTAATAAAGAGGAAGTAGATCTTGCTAACTCACAAATCAAATAGGAGACAAAATGAAATGAAATAGAAGCATACCATACTAAGGAGCATGTAAACGAAACCCTATATAGATGTTAAAATTTAGAAAAAATCTCCACATAATAAGGAGCAATGCCACATATCCAACTGCAAAGAACGATCAATAGCCCTGTACGAAATAATCATTCCAGTACCTGGACAAGGTAAAGAGAAAAATAATTCAGTCTTGCACATTGACAACAAACAGTTAGCCAAAATCGATTATTAAAGATTTTAATTTATCCCAAAAAATAGCCAACAACTAACCTTACTAGTGAAGAATAATCATTATTTTATTGCAACCACATCTAAGCTTGTTTAAATAACCCAATGTACTCTATTGCTAAATTAATATACACAACTAATTGAAAAAACTACAATAAACTAAATTCTACTTTTCTACAGTGTAAAGAAAGTTTAACTTTTTAATCATACATTTTTTTTCAAACCCCTGATGTGGGTTAAATTTAAATATATTAGTATTAAAAATAGATGTGAAAATTATACAATAATTAATCATACGCATATAAATATCTAATAGAGAACAACCAAAACAATTAAAAAATTGACAAATATCCAAATTTGATTCAACTCATAAATATTTACTGAAATTTGAGCAAGAGACGAGAGAGAGAAAAATTGTGACATCCGTACATTTTATATTCTCTCAGAAAAACTGATAATTCCATATGCAGGAAAAAGATGCAAAATAAAAAAAAGAAGAAAGAAAGAAGCAACATAAACTTAATTACACAAAAATCACAAGATACTTTGAAATTGGAAGAGTGAAGAATAAAGAGAAACTTGAGAAAATCACTAGAAAGGCATGCCATAAAACTATTAAGACTATCCAAGCCAAATGCAGTGAGTGTGGACCACAATTTTAGAGAAGGCAATAGACTTGCTGGTTTTTTAACTAATCAAGTTTTCTGTATTGCTGGTACTAATCATATTATATATAATTTAAGACATTTTTCAACAACTGAACTTATTTTACTATTTTGGATATGGATAAAGCCCAAATTCCTAATTTACAAATTAGAAGACATTTCAAATAGGGATTCCAGGGTTACAGATTGTTCCATATAAATTATTACAGGAGGGACAAGGCAACAAGAGAAATAGTTGAGAGATAGACAAAGCTTTCATGTACATGACTGACTTACCTTGATATTTATTCTTTACATTAGTATCAACATTTAGCTCAATTTGTAGAGAAGAAGATATCAAAGATGGTTAGTCATTGAAAAAAAGAAAGCGCGTCTTGGAACATTTATTACTTATCAGATAAGCTTGGGGACATTAAAATCTAACGGGAGCTTACCGGTCACATTTTTTTAGAACAAGAATTTTTTAACGGAGTCAGAACTCATGGAATTTGTGACAGATTTTAGATGTCTAAGGTGGATTCTATCCAAGCTCAGATATTTGTATTGTTCCGATGTGATGTTAGTATCCCATTTTCATTCTCTGATATCTCCATTATTAGCTTGGATGGCTTGAGAATTCACAAGAAAGAAGAAGAGGCGGTGTTATCGATACAAGGTCTAGATGTTTCATGTTAGGTTTAACTATTTTCCTTTTATATTCTTTTTCTGTTTAAGGCTTGTTGTACCAGATCATTATTTAGGGCCTTGATTTATGCATTGCGTTTTTATTTAATAAATGGGATTGCATGACCGCTTTTAATTTAAAAAACATATAAAACAAAAAGGCATACACTAGTTCTTACTCTTCATACAATGCTGATTTTTCAATTTTATGAGTAAGTGTATTCAACTTTCTCTTTTATGCTATGTTAGTAGTTTGAGACTCTATTATGCTTTTTCATGTTATTTCAGTTATGTATGTCATCTCAATGTCGTGCTATGTCATGTGGTTAGCTTGGGCCCACTCGTGGCTCTAGGCACCATGTCACGTCTAGGGGTTAGTTGTGCGCCGTGAAAATAGGGCGCCAAACTCTAAGTCACAGGAATGTGTTCTAGTGGACGTTCTTTTCCTTCTTGTCAGAAGTTTGGTAAGAACCATCCGGAATAATGCATGGCTGGTACCGGTAGTTGCTTTGGATGTGGTAAGACTAGTCATAGATTAAAGGATTGCCCATCGGTTGCAAGAAAGCTAGAAATGATTGTCAGCTGACTCAACCAAGTGCTCTAGTAGGTCGCCCGACTCAGCATGATGCCTCATCTAGATCTGGTGGCAAAAAGAGTCAGAATAAGTTTTATGCTCTTCAGACTCGACAGGATCAGGAGAACTCCACTGATATGGTCAATGTATGTTACGAGTCTTTTAATTTAATAATTTTTCCTTGTTAGATTTAGCAGCCACACTTTCTTTTGTGACTCTTTTTGTTTCTATGACATTTGATGTCAGTCCCGAAATTCTATCAGAACTCTTCTCAGTCTCTACTCCGTTTGGTGAGTCAGTTTTAGCTAAACGGGTTTACATAAATTACCCGATCTTATTTTCTTTAGAAAAAACCTTAGTCAATCTAGTAGAGTTAGAAATGCTTAAGTTTGATCTCATTCTTGGTATGGACTGTGTCACGACCCCAACCTTCGTGAGTGACACCCACACTAAAGTAACCTGATGAGAGAACCAAAGACTAATCCAAACCAACCGAACACTAGATAAACCAAGTTTTAGCAATAAAATAAAGAAAATAGTTTAGTAACTATAGAATTAAGTCCCCATAAACTCAACTCAATAGCTAAAACAATTGTGAAATGGAAATTATCTATAAGAACTGAAAGTCACCATACCAAAACTCTAAAATAGTCAACTATGGAATCAACCCCGAAATCTAAACATGACTAAAGTCTATAGTCAGGCACAACAAATGGACACGAAAATGTAGAAGAATCAATGGAAGCCTGAAAGACAAAGCTCATCCTTGGACTTGGAATTAAACGTCTCTCAATTGAGGTCTCGAATAAGCCGCTGGACGATTCATTGCACTCAACAAGAACAGAAACAAGTGCAGTAATAGTACAGAAACCACCACGTACTAGTAGGATCACGCGGCTAGTCCAAGATTATGAAGGTAAACAGTTCACCACAAAATAGTAATGCATAAAAATACACATATCAGCAACTATCAACCACATGCTCACAGTCATATGTCATGAAACAACAATACATGAATCAACCAATGCATAAAACATGTTCCATATGATGATAATGCAAATGTCTGGTCCTCTCATGGAACCATAATCATATACTTGATCCTCTCACCGAACCCAAACAAAGCTATTAGTGTCATACCAGGCGTGGTATCTGAGCCAACCATATATTCGATCCGACCAAAAACATTGGGTACAAGTGTGGTACACGAGCCAACCACCCATCACAAACAGGCATGCACAATCACAAAGCACAATGAACAAGACCATTTAAAAACACCAAGTCACAATCACAAGTTCATTACATAAGATTACCTACACGATGTCATTCATATGCCTCCCTACCATGCATTGCACAAATGATACTAAAAAATAGTAGACATGCACATATACATAAATTGGAAACATACAAACATCACCTACCCAAATCAAGCCTCTTGAAAATTCTAAATAGCCTGAGCTTTCCCCTTGCGAAGTGGCTCAACTTATTATTAGTTTAAAATAAGCAATACAAACAAAAATAATCACTAATGGCCTATTAATTTACCCAAATTATTAACCAATCCCAGCCCCAGCCAAAATGTGATCACCTTCCCTAACTTAGGGCTCTTTCCCACCCTGGAATCATGCCAAAACCTTCTCCCAATAACAACGGCCTAGTTTCTAAGGCTTAAGAAACAATTTCCAAGATAAGGAGTCGAATTCTTACTTTTATCGATGAATTTCATGGGAAAACATATGCAAATTACCCAAAATACCCTCTCCCAATTTCAAGAACTCAAAATGCAGAAAATAGGGATTTTGGGATGTTTTGTGCGTAAAATCCCTATTTTATCTCTATAGCAGCCCCTCTCTCGCTATAGCAACATCGTTATAGATGAAACTTACCCCACAATAGTGGTCTAAGAGCCGCTATAGTGGGACAACACCCGCTGGAGTGAGATCAATGATAGATATGTAGCTCAATATCCACAAATAGGCCTTTTTTACTATACAACTCCTTCCCTTGATGTCACAACATATACCTTACACGCCAAGTTTACTTTAGGAGTTTTACTTACCTGAATTCAATTTTGAAAGTTCTTATGGACTCCTTAATGTCTTGTATACAAGTATACATTGGAAAAATTTCAATAAAGAGACCCCAATCCTTCTCGAATGGATCTAGACCCCACCAAGCCCAGTTTCTATCTAAGACTAGCCTAGAGAAGAATTTTTAAATTGCTACTAAAAAGTTTTTTGGGGCCCAAATTCTTTCCCTATGGAGCTACTCATAATGATCAGGTTAGGACGTTACAAACTAGATACATGTTATTCCTAGTTATGCCTCAACTGAATGTAGAACGAAAGTCATTAAATTTTAATTTCCAATAAACCAGTCATAGAATGGAAGGGTAGTACCTTAACGTCTATAGGTCAATTTATCTCGGGCCTTAAGGTAGTGAAAGATAATTTATAAGGATTGCATCTATCATCTATTTTTGGTTAAGGATACCAATTTTGAAACCTCAAATCCTCAGTCAGTTCTGCTAGTGAATGAATTTCTGAAGTGTTTCTCGATGATTTTCCATAATAGACCTTATTTTAAATACCCAATGTATCTATATTCCTCTATATCGAATGGCTCCAGCTGAGCTTAAAGAATTAAAAGATCGACTAAAGGACCTTCTCAATAAAGGTTTTACCAAACCCAATATTTCTCCATACATTGATCCAGTTTTCTTTGTGCGTAAGAAAAATGGTTCTTTTAAAATATGTATTGATTATCGCCATTTGAACAAGGTCACAATTAAGAATAAGTATCACATCTCAAGGGCTAAGGACTTGTTCGACCAATGGGTGCTAGTTTTTTTTCCATACATAGACCTCATATCAGGCCATCATCAACTCAGAGTTAGAGAATGTGACATTCTGAATATAGCCTTCAGGACTCGGTATGGTCAATATGAATTTTTTGTTGTCTTTTGGACTAAAAAATGCTACTACAACTTTAATGGATTTGTTGAACATAGTGTTAAAATATTATTTTTAGATATGTTTGTCATTATTTTTATAGATGACAATTTGATCCATTCTTGGAGTAACGATAAACATGCAAATCATTTGATGATTGTCTTTCAAATTCTTAAGAACCGTCAATTGTTGTCTAAATCAGTAATTTTGAGTTTTGGTTAAGGCTTGTAGCATTCCTTGACCATATAGTATCAGGCGAGGGTATTAAGGTTTATCCTAAGAAGACTGAGGCAATTAAGAACTAGGCTAGACCTCTTTCTCCCTCAAATATTAGGAGTTTCTTGGGATTAGCTAGTTACTATAAAATGTTTGTTGAAGGATTTTGTTCCATCACTTTGACTAAATTGACTAACCAAAAAGTGAAATTTCAGTGGTCCAAAGCTTGTAAGAAAAGTTTTCAAGAGTTGAAGACTCGACTTACTTCAGTCCTAGTTTTGACTCTATCGAAAGGTTGAAATGGTTTTGTAGTGTATTGTTATGCCTCTAGGATTGGCCTAGGTAGTTTGTTAATGTAACATGATTAGTTCATTGCCTATTATTCTAGGCAACTTAAGGTCCATGAGAATAATTACCCAACTCATGATTTAGAGTTGGCGGTGGTTGTGATTTCCTTTAAGATTTATGGGCACTACCTTTATGGTGTTCATATGGATGTGTTCACCGATCAGAAGAGTCTTCTATATTTATTCAAATAGAATGACTTGAATCTTCACCAAGGTTATGACTTGAATCATTAAAGAATTATGACATGAGTGTACTTTACCATCCGGGAAAACCAAATGTAGTTGCATATGATCTTAGTAGATTGTAAGTGTTTCTCACTTGAGGATGAGAAAAAAAGAGTTAGTTGGTGATGTTGACAGACTTGTCATTTAGTTGATTCAGAGAATGTTGGAGTTATTTTTCAGAATGGATCAAAATCATATTTTATGCCATAGGTTTAGCTAAAATAGGATAATGATTCAAACTTTAGTTGAATTGAAGAAAGTGGCTCTCAAAAAAACTATTGAGGTTTTCTCTCAAGGGACTGATGGAATTCTTCATTTTCATGTCCGGATATGTGTTCCAAATGTTAATGAGTTAAGAAAACATATACTATCGAAAGCTCATATTTCTCGATATTCTTTTCACCTGAGAGCCACTAAGATGTCTCATGATCTACAAAACGTCTATTGATGGAATGAGATGAAAAAGGGTATCTTGAAATTTATGGCTAAATGTCCAAATTACCAACAAGTTAAGGTCGAGAGTAAGCAACCAGTTGGTATGAATCAGGATAGCAGTGTTCCTACTTGGAAGTGGAAAGGTTTGAATATAAACTCCACCATAGGTCTACCTTATACACGTCGTCACCATGACCTTATTTGGGTAGTTGTAGATATAATGACTAAGTAGGGCATTTCCTTCAAGTTAAGACTTCATATTCAGTCGAGGATTATGCTAGACTTTACATTCACGAGTTGGGTAAGTTGCATAATGTGCCATTGTCTATTATTTCATATACGAGTACTTATTTCACTTCTCAGATTTCGAGATCGTTTCAGAAGAGTTTTGGTACTCAAGTTAAGATAACCAAAGCTTTTCACCCACAGACAAATGGTCAGACTGGCCAACTATTCAGACTTTAGAGGATATATTAAGAGCTTGTGCGATCGACTTTAAAGGTATGGGATGCTCATTTGCCTTGGATTGACTTTGCTTATAATAATAATTATAACTCTAATATTAATATAGCTCCATTTGAGGCTCTCTATGGTAGGAGGTATAGGTCTCTAATTTTTTGGTTTGAAGTTGGTGAAATGTCTATGATAGGGACCAAGTCAATTCATGAGGCCATGGAGAAAGTTCGACTTATTAGAGATACATTGAGAATGGCCAAGAGTAGACTAAAATCTTATGCATATGTGAGGAAGAGAGAACTTGAATTTATTTTTGAGTATTGCGTTTATCTGAAAATTTCAACCATGAAGCGGGTGATAAGGTTTGATAAGAAAGGGAAGCTCAATCCCTGATATAAACACCCATATCATATTTTAAGGTGTTATGGTAATGTGGTTTATGAGTTGGATTTGCCTTCAGATTTAACATTAGTGCATCCGGTGTTTCATGTGTCCTTGTTGAAGAAATGCATTGGTGATCTGACCTCAGTTGTGCCTTTAGAAAGTGTCAGTGTGAAGGAAAGTCTCTCTTACAAAGAGGTCCCAGTTGAGATTCTTGATTATTAGGTTCATAAGTTAACAAATAAATAAGTCTCTTCAGTGAAAGTCATTTGGAGGTATCAATTAGTTGAGGGTGCTACTTGTGAAGCCGAAGTTGATATAATGTCCAAGTACCCCCACCTCTTCCCTTCTAGTTTAGTTTCATTGTGAGGTAATAGTTCCTTCTTAGTACTCTTTTAGATTCACATGTTTCAGCTATTCCCATGTTTCGGTATGCATGCATATTCATGAAATCAATTTTTAACTTCATGTTTTAGTTTTATTCAATCACTCTTCCAATTTTATGTTTTTATCTTGGAGTATTGGGTTGCAAATTTCTCTCTACTCTTTTCATCCTAGTAAGACCTCATTTGAGGACAAATGTTCCCAAGGAGATATTTATAATACCACAGAAGCCTCTCAGTACAGATCATGAATTTGATAATAGAAAAATCTAAAGTCTACAAAATTTTTGGGTTTTGAAAACACTGTTTATATAGCGTAAATGGTAATACGGCTCGTGGAAAGTAGTTTGTAGTTGATATTTAAGATTTTAGGAAAATTAGGGTCATTGTTTACGAGAGAGTTTATGAAGAGTAATTGGTACTAAGGGTCATAGACCCAACTCATGGAATAACGTTTGAAACTTGGAAATTTAACTTGAACAAGATAAAGGAAATGTTACACCCCATTGTAACACATCAGATTTGAAAAGAGCGGAGAAATTGAATTTTTTGGGTTGTAGGTGAGACCTACGACTCCCACCTATGATTGGTAGAAGCATTTACGAACCGTAGGTGGCGTCCGGAGGTGACAAGGGGAAATGAATTAAAATGTTTGGGAAATTTTTATAGACCTGCGGTGGCAATGTACGGTCTGTAGGTAGACCTACCAACCATACATGGGCCCCATCATTTGAAGGCCTAAAAAAAGTTTCTGAATCCACCTACAGTCAACCATGACGGTCCATAGTAGGACCTACGAAACGTGGGTCTTAACCATAGGTGAGGCTCGATAGTTTTATTTTAAAGGGATTTTGGGTCTTTCTTAATTATTCTAACCCAATATTATGTAATTTTACCTTCTATCTTAGACCCAATATAAACGTTTTTACCCCCAAATTTCCCAATTTAACTCATTCTCCTAAAATCTCAAAAGTTGATCAAGTTTTCTCTAATATTTTTCTCTCTAAAGCTTGAACAAGTCTAGGGTTTCAAGATCAAGTCTTCAATTCACCATTGATTGTGGGCTATTGGAATCAAGGTACGATAGTATTCACCTATGGATTCCTTTCTTCCATAGGTTCCTAAATTCTCCAATTTTACAAGTTAGAATCTCCAATTCAAGTTAGGATTTTATTCAATCTCATGGGTTCTTTTCAATTATGATCTAATTGATTTTTCTATGCCTTTTTATACATGAATTGACATAATTACATATTTTTAAGTTGAATTCACTTGAACCCATGCATGATCCATGATTTCTAGATTTTGATCATATGATGAAGTTCTTGAACTATGAAAGATGAATTTATGAAGATATGCATGATTATTTATAAAGTTGATGAAAATGATTTAAGGTTGCTTTAAGAGTAAAGCATCGGTATTGTTGTTGTTGTGAAAGGATTTCTCACATACTACTCATAACATGATTGTGAAAGGATTTTCTCATATAAATGATTCATAAGGTTGAAAGGTTTTCTCACCTAAGTTGAATCAAGATTAAGGAGCTATTCTAATGAATTCTACCTTGGATTGGCTACTTGATGTGCCCTTCCAAGTATAATAAGATAAGTTAAGACCAATGACTATTATGTGGGCTTTATGCTTAGCACAGAGAGGATATTGAGATGGAAGCTCTCTCGTAGTTGAGACCGGGTTTCTAGTAGCAATCTGTTTATCCCATAACTATGTGCAACCATAGGATGATTATCTTAGATAGACATTAGCTAGTGGACCCACCAAAGCTAGAAGTTTATGGTTCTTACCTTGGCAAGTAAGGACATCTCTTTTCGGTGTGGGATAGACACTAGATCCATGTTATACCTCACATGGTCGATGTCGTTTAAAAGTAAATCTTCCACAATAATGAACTAAGGTTACTTTCTAAAAGCATCTCAAAGTTATTTTAAAGATGTTTAGCTTGCATTGTCCATGGTTTCGATTTATGTTTTCTAACATGTTATTTTATGATTTAGCTTGGTCATTGCATGCCATATAAAGTCCATTTTAGCATGATTTCATAACTCTTAATCATTGCTATCATACTTGGTACATTCCATGTACTAACGCATACTTTTGCCTACATTGTTTCACTTATGTAGGGTCCGACACTCCTACCTCCCATACTCGTGGTTAGTGATCTCATATAGATATTGAAGATTGGTGAGTCCTCATGTTTCGAGGATCGAGACTCTTTTATTGTTTTCATGTCTTTTCTTTTCAGATATTGTATGTGATGTATGACTTACGTTCCAATAACTCCTTTGATGTAATAGATGACTTTGAGACTTATGTTAGACTTCCGCTACTTTTTGTTAAACTCTTTGATTTGAAATGCTACTTCTAAAACTCTTTGTTCTATTATCTTGTATTATGTATGCTAAGTGTCTTGTATAGGGTCTCTCGGGGTCCTATACGTCATGTTACGACTAGGGTGTACTTTGTGTCGTGACACCCACACTTTAAGTTTTAAGTTGTAGTTGCAAGTTTAGGTGTTATGGTTGCGTATATGAACATTTAGTTCTTCGAATTTAGTAAGAAATCAGCTCAAAATGATTTGTATATTTTCTTGGAGGGTGTATGGGATTAAACCGTGGGAAAAAAGAGGAGAAGCAAGCCAAATAGGCAGCCCCATAGGCTACTTAACTCCCTTAGGGGCAATCTCATCTTTTCTTTTTTCCTTGACCCCAAACGATTAAAAACCCTTCATTTCAATCTGAATTCATACGCTATTACATCATTCAACATTCCTCTCTTCTTCTTCTCCAAAACTGACGCAAAAATATCCAAGAGACGGCTCAAAGACTCAAGCTTAATATTCCCTAACTTTCGATCACTAGTTCTCTAAACTTTTGAGGTATGTGGAACTACTTTTCTCAGCTATTTCTTCAAGTTTTATCACCCTCAAATTTGAATTACTCTCAAGAGGTCTAGGGTTGAAGGAATTCCCCGTCTTTATCAATTAATAGCATTCTTTGTCACAAGTTGTTAGAAATCTGGAAACGACTTACTAGTTCATGAATATTTGATAAGTGTTGTGAATTACACAATTCTGTACATTCTGCCAAATTTGTGTTTGCTTTACAACAAGAAATTTATGGAGTCGATAAAGTTTGTACATCAACTGTTAAAAACAGTTTGGAATTTGGCAGCAACTAAACACTTATTCTATTGGAATTTTCATCAATTTGGGAACTAGTTAGAGGACAAATTGTTTTGCTTATGATCTTTGTGATTGGTTTTCTGCTTTATATCTTGTGAACTATAGTGTTTGAATCTAAATTTATTACCAAGGAATCACGCTGAAAACTCCAACTACTTGATATGAATGACGAACCTTGCTAAAACCATCTCAATTTGCTTCTTAGTGTGATGAAGTGTTAATATAGCTGCGACATCAGATATAGAAGTAGTGTATCAAGATTCTACTATTTTTATTCTCCAAAAATTCTAATTAACTATATTAGATCATGGATTATGAGTGGAGCATGGTTAAATATTTGATATGAGCCCTAAAGTGGAGACTTATGACATGAGCCTAATAAGGGTAAAGCATGAACATGAACCGATAAGGCTAAAAATTTGGGTAAATGATCAGTAAAATAATTATCTTTCAGTATGAGCTTAAGGGAGTTAGTTGGTTGACCGAGAAGGCATAAGTCTAAATGACCAATGCCCGGAACTACGTTTGCCGACGTAGGATAGAGATCTTTCCGCAATTTGGATAACTCCTTTTTTCCTCATGTGTCCCAAAAAGGGATAATTATGGATCCTTGCTAGAAAATCATGTCATGTCATGTCCTATGCCCGACAAGGTATAGGATGGCTTAGCTGATCAAGCCGAGATTAGACTCTATGCGCTCAAATGGTGGTTTATGTTGGTTCACCACTTGCTCCCATAAATAACAAAAAAGTTTGACTCACTTTACGTTGACAAATACGACTTCATCTTGTGCTATTGTATTTTATTGCTTTACTGGTTCCCCTTTTGTGATTTTGCATAGCAATACATTCCATGTATTGATCGTCCTTGGCGCTACATCGTTTTCTGATGTAGGTTCAGGCTCTCAGGTTCGTGACCAGGCACATCACTAAGTTCTATGAATGACCATTAAGAACCGTACAAGGAAGTACAAGTTATAAAATGGTCTCATAGTTGAAATTCTTGAACTCAGATAGGGTTCTATGGTCCGTAGATACCCTCATAGAATCCTTCGAGCAATTTTTCAATTAGGGGATTTTAATCTTTCCTCACTCTTTTAATTACCAAACTACGTCGTGTTGGTCTATTCTAACTGGGAATAAATGATTTTCAACAGCCCTAACCCTTCATTCTCACATAAATCACCCAAAATTAATTTCTTCTCTCTCAAGTATTCTTCCTCAAGAAAGAATAAAGGATTCAAGCTTCAAGCCTTCCACCCGAGATTCAAGATATGGTTTTATTCAAGGTATGTGGAAACTTCATAAATGGGTTCTTGTTCACCAATTGAGTTCAAAAGTGTAACATTTCTGGAGTGCATAACTTAGTTTGAAGAGGAAAGGTTTCAGAGAGACTATTGATAGGTTGGTTTTTGGTATTCCACGAGTGTCATGTACGGGTCATACATGGTTCCGCAGCTCATGGAATGTCAGTCGTGATTGAGACACTGGACTTTCAGAAATTTCCAAGCCTCAGACTCAGTTCAAAGAGCCACCAGTACGACTCATGGCTGGGAACACGAGCCGTAGTTGGCCTCGTAGACTTAGCCTTCAGAAGTTTAAATATTATGTACTTGGAAAGTACGAAGGAGAATGTTGGGTTGTGTAAAGTTCTACGACTCGTGGAATGGTGATCGTGGTCTTCCCTCAATGACTTAGTGTTTCCAGTAATTGGTATACGCCCAGTATGGGCTTTTAAATGAAACACGGTCCGAACCTGGCATCCATGGTTCAAGGTCATGAGACCCAGACATATTCTCCATAATCAATATACGAGGGGTTACTACAAATTGTGGAGAAGAGTGCAGGTCGTAGATGGTTAACCGTGGTTTCTTGTAAGAGATTTGGACTTTCGGTAAAGGATCCACAAGTGGACATTACGTTTCACGGATGTTTGTGCGGACCGCAGATGGACGCCCTTAGATGGTTATTGTCAATTTAAGTGGGGTTATTTAAGTTTTTTCCCACCCCTTCGAAGCTTGAACCCAGATAGTTTTACACCTAATTAAGATTCTTTTCAGTTTAGTTTGATCTTAGTACTCTCATAATCATTCTCAAGACATAGAGCAAGGATTCAAGAGGAAAAATCTAGGGTTTCAAGCATCTTGTTCAAGATTCTTCAAGAAACTTAACCTTCCAGGTATATAAGGTCATTCTTAGTGTTGGACTAAGTCCATTCTCACGCCTCAAATCTACATTCAGTTAGTAAGAGTTAAATCTAAGGTTCTACCTAACGTTTCATGAATTCTAAAATTGGCTTTCAGTTCTTGTTATGGGTTCGGGCCGTCCGTTATTGAGACTATGATATTTCATGCATTTTGATCCTTGGAATGTCATTCATGTTTACTGTTATTACATGAACCGTATTTTTAAAATGAGAATTGGTGAAGGCCTTTGTACAAATGATAAAATACATTGATTTCATAAGTAAAGAGTTCAAGAATGTTAAGTTATCATTTTGAGTAAAGCATTGCTGATTATTAAGAAATCATAAACAGTTTCAGAAGCATTTTAGTCAATAAAGAAAAGATTAGTTTTTCATAAAGAGGGTCTTTTGAGTATTAACTCAACGTAGTAGTAGTAGTAGTAGTAGTACCTAATGGCAGTAAAATGAATATTGAATTTAAAGTACCTAAAACTTTTATTTGCAAAGGAAAATATTGTGTTCCTCAAAGCTTTGTTTTAGTAAAAGATATCACTAATCAGATTATTTTGGGTGTTTCATTTATAAATGATATTTTTCCTCTAACATATTGGGATAATGAAAAATCGTTGGTACTTGGAATAATAAACATTTTATACTTGAGTTTATTACTAAACCTTTTACGAGGATGATTAATTAATTAACCTCGAAAATGATTTTAAAGAATAATCAGGTTAACTTTATCAAAGGAGAAATCAATAGTATTGAAGTTGATAGTGTTCTCTAGAATCCTAAATTACAGGTTACGACTGCTTTATTACAGAATCAATTCTCATTGGAGATATGCGGAGATCATCCGAATGCTTTCTGGAATAGAAAGAGGCATGTGGTTAGCCTCCCATATGAGGATAACTTTGTTGAGGATAATATTCCTACAAAAGCAAGACCTTGCCAGATGAATTCTGAGTATCTGAAACTATGCAAAAAGGAAATCGAGTCTTTGCTTCAGAAAAGACTTATAAGGCATTCCAAGTCTCCATGGTCTTGTACAACGTTCTATGTTAATAAGCATGCAGAACAAAAAAGAGGTGTTCCCAAGTTAGTTATCAATTACAAACCGCTTAATAAAGCACTTCGATGGATCAGGTATCCTATTCCTAATAAAAAGGATTTATTAGATAGGGTTTATGATGCCATTATATTTTCTAAGTTTGACTTGAAAGCAGGTTATTAGCAGATCCATATTAAGGAGTCAGACAAGTTCAAAACCGCATTTAATGTCCCTATGGGTCAATATGAATGGAACGTTATGCCATTTGGGTTAAAATATGCTCCATCAGAATTTCAAAAAATCATGAATGATATATTCATACCATATAGTAATTTTATAATAGTCTATATAGATGATATTTTAGTATTTTCAAAGAAACCCATTTTAAACATCTTGATTTATTCAAGAAAATTATTATCCAAATTGGTTTAGTAATATCCAGTCCAAAAATGGCTTTCGGAATATAAATTCCTACATGATTCAGGCAATATTTTCATCGAGGGACCATATGAACTTTTAACTATGGCCAAAATTTCTTTTGCTACAGTGGCATAGTTTTTCTGGGCTGTATTCCATTTCCTAGAATATATTTGGACAATATAATGCTGGGATTATATTGACGACTTTAATAAAACCTTATTATATGAGAATGCTAATAAAAAGCATTCATGGTTCATTAAAATATGTTCAAATGTATTTGACTGGCAGGTTCCAAATTGGTTTTGCAAATGGTGGACTTTATATGGTCCCTCGATGAAAACATATATATGAAGAATTAGATCTAGTCAGTCGAGACGACAAACTACGATTATCAAACTTATTAGGCAAAATAATAGAGAGAAAATTTGATTTTTACAGTTCCATCATTCAACTGATCAATTTCTGAAATCTTATCGTTTGGAGGTTATATCCTCGCTCATCATGGAAATAAATAATTAATAACAACAAATGGTACTGTTTTAGTCACTACTTTACATATCAATTCCCTGATTAAGCAGAATTTGTGTCTATGACATAAATGAATTGAACAGTAGCACTGAGGTCGAATTTAAGTAATCCAGGAGTGTTTCGACATGATTTATGAAAGGCGTTGTGAAGAGATCCGTTGGATTACCCGTTGGATTACCCGTGTGGAGGGCGGACCCGGATAGTAGCAAGATTTCATAAACCCTTGGTCTGGATTACTAAAAATTTGTAAATCCCCATCAGTCTACTGAGCGATCCGTTTTGTTTTGGTATCAGAGCCATGGACTTTTATTATTATTATTATTATTATTTATTATTATTATTATTATTATTATTATTATTATTTATTATTATTATTATTATTATTATTATTATTATTATTATAAGCATTAATGCATGTTTTCGGAGTAGTATTGAGCACTGACTTGGATAAGAGTTAAGATAACTCAAACTCCGTAAACTACACCTCCAGCGTAGATAATATGGTATCATTTATTTGGGTGACTCCTCACCAGCCTCGTTGACGGCTTTTTAGATGGATCTATAAGTTGAGTTACATTCTATTCTCTAGAAAGATATATGGCAGTTCTGGCAATGTGGGCAAGCCGTTCATTATCACGAGGCTCATAGTGATGGTTGTCGATTAGAAAAACACCCCATAAGAAGTATATTATTTTATGTTAGTATTTTGCTACGATTGCCTATATCATTTTGAAGCTGTAATGATTTTCTTCATGGTCATGCATTACTGCCTGTTAGAATTCTTTTAGTTACTCTATTCAATTCAATTGTGTATTTCATCCAACTTTATTACTACCGTACATTTCATGTACGGATATTATTCGACACTGCATCATTTTATAATGTAGATCTGTACTCAGGATTATCAGCAGGCACTGCATTCAAACCAGACATTCATCAGCTTTTGGTGAGACTTCTTTGCTCTGTGAGAACTCTAGTATTAATGTTTTAGTAGTGCTTTTGAGGCAATTGTAGGTATTATCCCATCACCTATCTTGATTTAATAGAGGCTTCATAGATAGACAGAGTTAGAGAGAGTTAAAACTCATTTTGTTCTCATCATATGTGATGATTATTTCTAATATTTAAAGTCATTATTTTAGACAATTTATGAGATTCAGTTTATTGTTTAAATTTTCATCAACTTAAGCTTATGTGGGTATTTGTTTAGTCTTTTGCAAACTAGTTAGCTAGGTCAAAGGTTCGCTTGAGACCAACAATGGTTTTTAAGTGTCGATCATGTCCAGAGTGTAGGCTCGGGATGTCAAAAAATGAAACCTTAATTTTTCAAATTATGAATTCTCTAAAACTAGGGTTTATGTGATCTTCATGGGTTCTTATTGAATTTCAGTTTTTTCTTCATGATTGATCCTAAATTGCATGAATTGATTATATTTTCAATGATATTTTTATGAACCCATAACATACAAGTACTTTCATAATCATAATTATGCTATTTTTATATGCATATCTCATATTATCAAATTTTCATGAATTATGAAACGTTCGAATACAATATCTCTCAATGTATACAAATATCATGATTTAGATGTTTTTGGTTAAAGTATCTTTCAGATTATGTCCAGCTATCATGATTTATGCGCTACTCAATATTTTATCAGTATGATTAAGTAGTACATATTATATTGTTTCCAGATTTATGCATGATTCAATTGGGAGTACACTTAGAACTGAGTTGGTTATGTATCGAACTCAATTATGTATACTCCCAATAACATACATTAGCTAGGTCGATTACCAAAGTCCCGGAACAACGTGCCCCCATAGGTTATGTTTCGAACATACATTGGCTAGTGGATCCACCTTAGCTCATATATTATGGTCCTTACATTGGCAAGTAGGACACTCGATTTTTGGTGTAGGAGCAATATACTGAACTCCATGTAGTAACTCACATGGTTTATGTTGATTTAGTATCACCCACATTATGATATATTTTCAGTTAGTTTGTGACCTTGTATTTAAGTATTTCATGTTCGTATAACTCAGTTTTTATGTTATTTTACTTGGTCATTGCAACAACATATTTAACAAACTTATCATGTTTAGATGTCATGTTTATCATGCATTTCCTCATACTCAATACATTCCAAGTACTGACCGCATACTTTCATCCTATATAGTTTGATAACATAGGTTCAAACGTTCATCATTTGGACTGCGGTTAGTACATGTTCAGATTAGCACAACACTACCATTGGTGAGTCCTCGTGATTCGACATCATCCCTTTATGATTTCCTTCAATATTCATATCAGTTTTAAGACACTTGGAGTTAGCTTGGGATTTGTCTTAACAACTCATATTAGTATAGACTTTCAGACATATAGTTGTATTTCCGCATATGTTGACTCTCAAATTGTCTATTTCATATTTGTTTTAAACAAACTTGTGTTTAGACTATTCTTCTTTTCAGTTGTTAGTTGTATGTCTTGGTGCTATGACATTCCATGAGGTTAGCTTGGGATTACTTGTGGATCTGAGCACCGTGTCGCGTCTAGGGGGTGGGCTTAGGGTGTGATATAGATTCCATGATACTTGTGATATTTAAAGTGTCAAGATGGAATACACTCCAGCTCATGATCATGATTTGGTGTTTGAGCGGAGATACGACCACTTCGAAGGAGAAGAAATGAACTCATCTGTGTAGAAGACCTCGAGAATAACCATGGATGGTTTTCGGACCTTTAAGTCTTTCCTTTTAGATATTTCCTAATTGTTTGTTATACTATTATTGTTTCTTCTTTTTTTGTATAATTTACAGAAATCTCATAGTGTTAAGAGCTAATTGAATTATTTGCCTACTCTTTTTCAAATAACAAAAATTCCTTAAAATTTATGAATTTTGGATACATCACTAGACTTTGGATACATCACTAGAATTTTAGATTAATCACTGGACCTTCGGATACATCAGCTGTCACGACCCGAGTCTACACCCTAGATGTGGCCGGCATTAAAGAACCATTGCTGGTCCCCAAGCGAATCCTCATCCTGGCTGACTACAAGCGGAAGACTAACTATCTATAAAGCCTCTAACTGATAAAGATGGAAGTCGGGACAAGACCCACGACATCCTGACTAAACTGAAAGGTAAATGAAATCCTCCAGAAACAAGGAGGCTCACCATAGCTAACTCGAACTCTCGGATGTATCAACGAAGCTCATGTTGAAGATCCTGAATACATGTGTCTGCATCATGAGAAGATGCAGGCTAAATGGCTCAGTACGTGGAATGTACGAGCATGTAAGGGGAATTCTAAAGCATTACATAAGCTTGAAACTTGATAAAAAAAAGGAAACATACTTACCTCTTCTCAAACATACTCAACTCAAGGAATACTCAGGGATACTCAAAACTACTCAAACTTACTCAACTCATAAGTACTCAAGAATAAGATACTGAACTCAGAGATTAGATACTCGACTTCAAAGATATGATACTCGACTTGAAATACTCAACTCTGGATACTCAACTCATGAATACTTAACTAAACTCATTTCATTATAAAGCAGTTTAAAACAAGTGCAATATAAAGAAAAGGAAAACTGTTTAAAACATGATGTCAACTCATAATCATAAATTCATAAAAGACATACCTGATACGCTCAAATTACACCTCCCTAAAGAAGCATAAGCGATCGTTATCAAGTAAAGAACCCAACTTGTAGGTTGGGGTCGATCCCACGAGGAAAATGGTTTAGACTTTACTTTAACCAACAATTATATTCAATTA